>JAMKQA010026172.1:0-18370 GCA_024699735.1 Posidonia australis
AATCATGCAAAAACAATGGAAAAGGTCTTTGTAAACCAGAAATATGGGTAAGGATCCCTGTTACGCACGAGGAAGGTATTAGGCACCCTCGTGCGCCCAATAAATCGGTCTTCTATTGGTTTCTCAATTGCTTATGAAATGTCGGCTTTTCAGCCTTTGCTGTACGCCCGAGGGCGATATGCCATGCCATGCTTATGTGTGTGGTGTCTAAGATACAGGTGCATGATGTGTAGGGGTGTGTCCTAATGCTCAGAAGTATCACTCGTATGTCGAGACAAGGATCGATGCAAAGATATTGCATAAATAAGATCAAGGATCTAGTATTTTGAGCGATTTATCATCATTGCTTTGCTATATGCCAAATGCAAACTATTATGCATGGAATGATTGAAAATAGAGTTGTGCTTTCGTAATACATCAAGGGAGGAAACCAAGAAAAACCCAGAAGCAAATCAAGTCAGAAAAAGCATGCTAAAGCCATATAAAAATCTGTTGTGTGCTACTGAAAATAGGCCAGTGTGCCTGTTTGGTGCGCTAGACTGGTGCGCCACCTATGTGCTCCTAAGTGGGCATGACAAACGCATCATTTGTCAAGCAAAACAGGGCCCTATCCGCACGGACCAAGGGTGAACAAAGAGATTTCGCGCCCACGAAAACTCAAAACAGAAGAGAGAAACAAAAGGACCCTGACCGTCCGGTCAGAGGGTCAAACAACTGGATTCCGAGCCCGCGAAAACCCAGAAGAGAAAGGACAAGGACCTTGACCACTCGGTCAAAAGGTCAAGCAGCTGGATTTCTTGCCCGGGGAAATCCGAGAAAAGGGCTAGGACCATGACCATCAGGTCAACTGGTCAAGCCACAGGATTTCCTGCCCAAGGAAATCCAAGAAAGGGGCTAAGGACCTTCACCATCAGGTCAAAAGGTCAAGCCACAGGATTTCCTGCCCAAGGAAATCCAAGAGAGGGGCTGGGGACCTTGACCATCAGGTCAAAAGGTCAAGCCACAAGATTTCCTGCCCAAGGAAATCCAAGAGAGGGGCTAAGGACCTTAACCATCAGGTCAAAAGGTCATGCCACAGGATTTCCTGCCCAAGGAAATCCAAGAGAGGGGATAGGGACCTTAACCATCAGGTCAAAAGGTCAAGCCACAGGATTTCCTGCCCGAGGAAATCCGAGAAACCAAGGACTTTAACTGCTCAGTCAAAGTCAACCAGTTGGATTCCACGCCCGCAAAAATCCAGGAGAGACAAAGGAAATTTGACCGACTGGTCAAAGCCGGCAAGGTGGATTTCGCGCCCGTGAAAATCTAAAAGGGGCAAAGGACCTTGACCGCCCAGTCAAGATCAGCAAGCTGAATTCCGCACCCGCGGAAATCCAAAAGGGGCAAAGAACCTTGACTTCCTAGGCCTGTGGAAATCCAAAAGGGGCAAAGGACCTTGATCGAGATCAGCAAGCTAGATTCCGCGCCTGCTGAAATCAAAAAGGGGCAAAGGACCTTGACCGCCCGGTCAAGATCAGCAAGTTGGATTCCGCGCCTGTGGAAATCCAAAAGGGGCAAATGACATTGACCGCCCGGTCAAAGTCAACAGGCTAGAATCCACGCTCGCATAAATCCAAAAGGTGCAAATGACGTTGACCGCCTGGCCAAAGTCAAGAAGCTGGATTTCTTGCCCGTGAAAATCCAAATGGGGGACATGACCTTGACCGCCTGGTCAAAGTCAAGAAGCTGGATTCCACGCCCGCGAAAATCCTAAAGGGGCAAATGACATTGACTGCCTGGCCAAAGTCAAAGAGCTGTCCAAAAAGGGCCAAATGACATTGACCGCCTGGTCAAAGTCAAGTAAGCTAGATTCCACGCCCGTAAAAATCCAAAAGGGGCAAATGACATTGACCGCCCGGCCAAAGTCAAAGAGCTGGATTCCGCGCCCACGGAAATCCAAAAGAGTCGGTAGAAGGGTCTCCTTGGCTTGGAAGGAGAACCCGAAAAATCAAAATGATGATCCGTGGATTGTCCCTCAGGAAGGAAAAAAAGCAAAGACGCCCTGCCCCGAAGGGCAAAACTGTCAATATGTTGGCTGCTAATGTTGTGGTGCAGAAGCTGACACTCTTGCTGAGACGCACGTACAATTTCTTCTGAAGAAATCCTGCTGGAACCTCTGACTTGATGTGGCATAGTTTGCAAAAAATGAGTGCTTATTTGCAATTTCTCAAAACTGGAGGGTTTTATTGCAAATATCCAATTATGGCAACTGTCTGACTGCTGAATTACCGTCGTGCTGTGATGTTCGACATTTTGCTGCATATTGACAAATGTCTGCCTCACACAAAATCTCACACGTCCATTGTGGACGAATATGCAAATTTGCAAAATATAGGGGTTTTTCTACAAATTACCCATCAGGTGCATTTTGTGGGCCATGTGCTTGGATCTTTATGTTTTGTCCTTGAAGTGTAAGCTGTGAAGTGATAAGGACTGAAATGCAATTTTCACGATCATTTTGCACTTTGAACCTCATGCATTAAATTATTTGCATAAAGGGACCCATTGAATAACTACCCTAACTGTCAAGGGCATTTCTTTATTTCTTCCTGCTTGCTGGGAGTGCAATAGTGCTTGTGTTGTCTGGCTTTTCCCAAGGTTCTGCTTATCTTTGCTTGATTTCATATTAATGCAACACTCATATGCATTCTTTTCTCTTTGGATTTGATTTTTGCTTCCTCTCAAAAGGCGTGTCTCCTCCTCTTCCTTTATTTCTTCTCTTCATCTCCAAACGAAACCCACCTCTTCTCCCTCTCTTCTCCTCATCTCTTCTCCTCAAAGAAAGCCCCACTCTCTCTTCCCCTCTCATTCACGGCGGCGGCGCGCAAGAGGTGCATCGACAAGACGCGCTCGACCGGTGCGGGGCTAGGCGCTGGGCATCGCGCGAGGTGCGTCGGAGGTGCAGCGGCTGATCGGTGGAGGCACGGCCGGTGGTGGCATGGATCGTACTCTTCAAGACTGGCTGGACAGAGGATCACCTGCGGAGGTAACCTCTCTTCTTCCCTTCTCTCATTCGTGTGCTTGTCTGCCCTTCCCCTCTCGTTTTTGCCTTGTCGATGGCTGAATGGGTTTGGCGGGGATGAGTCCGATGGTCTGCGGTTGTGGGGTGGCTTGGTTGGAGATGGGTTGTCCGTATGCTTGTGGTGGACTGGTTGTGTGGAGGTGGCGGTTTGGGTGACTACGGCCGTCGACGGGGAATATGGAGCAGCCGTGAGATGGTGGCGGGCTGGAATGAGGGTTGGCCGCTAGCAGTGCTCCGGTCGGTTGAGGCACGCGGTAGCAGGCCGCAGGCTGCAGTTGGGTCGATGGTGCAGGTTGAAGTAGGGGTGTTTTATGTGATGGTAAGCTGGCTGCGTGGTTGGGTTTCGGCGTTTCGGTTTTAGGTGGTAGAGGGGATGGATGACGGTGGTGGCGGAATGGTGATGGGTTTAGGTACTAGAAATGCTTGTTACTGTCCATGATTCATTTTCATGCGATTTGAAATATAGTTTATGAACTGTTTTGAACCATGCTTTAAAGAAAAAAAATGATAGCTTGCAGAATGCTCCCCTCTTGCATATTTACCAAGACAATATTACCACCTGATTTGCACATTTCTACGTAATATTGAGCTGTATCTGTACACCTGTTTATATTTGTATTTCTGCCACCATATGCCATATGCTTTTACGTAAATGCCATGCCCCCTTTTCTATTTTGCCGATGAATGCAATGTTGTGTTTGACTTCGACTTGGGCTCTATTATGCTTTTGTATTCGACATGCCTGCTGCTGCTGTTTCACTCTTGGTTTGGCTTTTATCTTTTTCCGCAGGATGACTCAATTCTCGAGGAGGGGACCCCACAATCCTCACAGGACATGCCTTCTAGTTCTCGTCTCAGGCGACGAGGCAGTTCTTCGAGGTCACGGGCCTCTAGCAGCTCGACTCCTGCTGTCCCTATTGAGGTAAACCCAAAACTGAATAGCAAATGAGTATATAAATCTGGTGTTCTCTCTAACAAATGCATTCTCAGGAGTTTGGCAATTTCGTGGGGCGGCTGCTGAGCGACCATCTTATCTGCGAGGGTCCCGACTTTGGGGTAATTTTCTCGCTTTGATGTGCTTTAATTACAACCTACTTTTGACTTGGCTCTATTCTCGACATTTCAAGAGGGGGACGCAAACCAATTATGTGGTGCCATTGGGGCCCGATGTTTGATCATTTCCAGCATTTACCCGACTTTCTGCAGGACTTCCTCCTCCACCGGTCTCCATTTGGAGGTTTGCTCTGCATACCCATCATACACGGTCATTACAACTTCTTCCGAGCCCTGGTAGAGAGATGGAGGTTTGAGACGCACACCTTCCATTTTCCATTCGGTGAGCTGACTGTTTTGCCCGACCAATGGGCTCTGCTGACGGGCCTTCCTTTCGGTGACGAGCCGATTATAGGTGAGACCACTCATGGTTTTCACCTTGCGCCTGCACATCTGGGCTGTGTCCCTCCTAAGCCACCTAGGGGGAAACATATGATCACTGTGGGATGGTTGAGAGAGGGACAAATTCTGGCCCAACCTCGAGCCTGACAGTGAGGAAGCAAATTTTGTACTGAGGCACTTTCTGCTAGAGCTGCTAGCCATGATCTTTTGTGATTCGTCGGCCTACTGTATCCATGCTGATTGGATTGTGTATTTGACCAACCTGGAACATCTGGATCATTATGATTGGGCCGGTGCTTGTTATACTTGGCTAATCTGTGGGCTCGACAATGTGGTCAAGCTTGGGCGTCGCTCCTACGTGGGGTTGTACCCTCTGTTGATTGTAAGTATTACTTTGCAAAAAAAATTTCCTTTATGCTTAATATTTGATAAACTGACTTGTGCTTGTATTTGCAGTACTGGATCATGGAGCACATCACTAGAGGGCATAGTTTCGGCCGCCTGCGGGACTAGCTTCTCCCCCTTCCCCGCTAGTGGGTCGAGCCTGACTACCGGGCTACTGTTGGGGTATATAACTATGAGTCCTACCAGTATTTGCTAGACTTGGTTGAGCTTGAGGATGTAAGTCTCTTCTGCCATTAAACTTTAATTTTGTATGCCTGTATTGCATTATTTGCTTATAATTCTTTGTTTCTGTAACAGGTTCACCTACGCCCATTCGCTCGATATGATGGCTTTGACTGGGCTCCCTTGAACTCCGGCCGCGTTCTTAGGGACAAGCAGGTGAAATTCTATTGTATGAAGAAGTCGGCCTATTACCTTCCCGGGCGTGTACGACATCAATTCTTGAATGAATTTTGCATTCCTGTCCCTCCTCCTGCTAATATGGATCAACTGGCAACGACTCGTTCGGTTGCTAGAAGCCAGCATGCAGCTGCCATAGCTTCCTAGGACAGGCACGTCCTTCGGGAAGTCAACTATACAGACTATCTAGCTTGGTACAGGCGTGTGGGGAAGCTGTACCTATTCGAGGAGGCAGTGCGGGATAGCCAACGTGGGATGTGGTATGCATCTGACTGGGCCTAGGTACATGATTTCCATTTCTACTTAATATTGCTATCATGTGAATTATAAAAGTCTGACATTCGTTATAATCCACAGGGCTTTGAAGAACAATTTGGCGCCTTTTATGCTGATATTCGTCGAAAGAGGGTAAGACTTTTACTTTGTAAACTACCCTTTTAGTTGTAAGTGTATCTAACATATCTGTTATTTTGTAGGAACTGCGCTGGCGCAACATCATCCGGGTATGTTTCTCTTTTCTGTCCTTACTACCACTTTTATAATTCTTATTGCTAACATAAGCTTTGATTTTGCATCAAGACTTTCCTGCTTAGGAAGTGAATGTAGCCAGTAGCGGAGACTTTACCATGGAGGCGTCTGAGGAGGACTGTTCAGACATTGAGGTTACCCAGAGGGTTCGCGACTTTGCTCCTCGTTCTCAGGCTGCCGCAGCTGCTTAGTGGTCGTGCCGAATCACTCGACGATGCGCCCGACTCTAGGCGGAGCATTTTCAAAAGGCGACATCTGATGAAGAAGATTCAGATGAGGAGTAGCTTTATTTACAGTTTTTGCAAGCTCTGTAATAACATTGGCACATTGTAACCTATTTTGAAAATTTATAAGAAAATGTCTGATTCTGCGATGTGCCTCTCGGGGTTTTATGTATGTACAAGCTGTATGCAAAGTTTTCTGTGCAGGTTTAAACAAATGGCGTCGATTTGGCGATGACCATATTTCAGGGGAGGTGCTGTTGAAATTTTACAGCTATTCCAGGCACCACCTTGGTGCGCCACCTAGGTGTGTCGGACAGGTGCGCCTCCAAAAATGACGAGTTTTGTTTTCCTTTTCTGCTGAAACCCTTTTTGTTCTTCTATATAAACTCGCATCCTGCGAAAAACACCGCCGTCTCTCCTGAAAAAAAACGGCAGCAGACCTTCGCTTTTTGCTTTTTTGCTCACTTTCTGATTTTTCTAGGCACGGGCTGTGTTATATTCTGCATTACTATGGTATGGGCTACTGTATATGTGCATTTTCTGTTGTTTTCCTATTGGTTTCTTGTGCTCTGTTGCAGATTTTCTTTGCATTCTATTATCTCACTTTCATGGCAATAGACTTCTGAACATGTTTTTTTGAATTTTGTATACACTATATCCTGCTAGATTACTTTGCTTGAGCTGTATTTATGTTAACTTCTGCCTCCCATTTTTTACTGCCATACCTGGTTAAAACTTGTGTTTACAGAGTTATCCCACCATGGTAACCCGAAAACATTGCTCGAACGCTTTACGTGGCTGGATCGATGCCTTAACAGCCGATGATCGGGAGCAACTATGGATCTAGGGTATTTCCTCCTCCTTCCTAAGTATAGCTAAGGTGGAGGTAAATTGGCATCTGCTGTGTGCCGTGGCCCGATTCTGGAAGCCAGCCCTGCATGTTTTCCGCTTTGGGCAAGTGGAGATGACTTTAACTTTAGAGGAAGTCAGATGGATCTGCAGTCTGTCATCGTTCATGTCCCCTCCAGTTTTCACCTGCCATGACAGCTATGTACATGTCGTGAGCCGATTCACAGGTATTGTCAGGGATGTCTGTGAGGAGAGACTTATCTGCCGAGATGGACCTACACCCATGATGCGCCTAGACTATTTTGCTGCGATCATTGGTGCCCGCTCTTCCATGGGTATCCTGTGGCTTTGTTGCTTTGTGTTGCGCTTCCTCGGGGAGCTGATCTTTAGTCATGGCCGGATGACTGTGGCTATCGAGGTGGCAGAAATAGCCTAGGCGATAGTTGTTCGCCAGATTGATTTGGCCCCTATCCTTCTTGCTGAAACCTACATTGGTTTGGATCGAGTATTGAAGCGCTCCCGCCATTTCCATGGGTGTGGTGCCCTAGTGCAAGTAAGCAAATCATTGACATTTAATTACTCTACTGTGCTTTTATTAACCATGATTCCATTTTTGCCAGGTTTGGTTCGCTGCCCACATGGGAATGAAGATTCTGCACCCTCGGCCTTCTGCTTTTGAAGCCTATAGCCATACTCACCATTCAAGGACACTCCCAGGAGACTCGGAGTTATGCAGCAAACTGCAGAATCTTGCAGAGGATACAGTTACATGGTGCGTTGTATCCTCGACGTCCAGAACCTTTACAGCTTTCTTCAATGCCACGGACATGCGACTCATGGTTCTTCCTGGATTCTCTGGAGGTGTGGAGTATCACCCCGTCCGGATCCTTCGCCAATTCGGCTTCTGCTAAGATTCTATTGAGCAAAGCCCCTGCCCTGACCGATATAAAAGATATGCTGTTGGCTCAAATGCAACTACTTCCGAGTTGGCACAAAAAATGCGTGCTGGCATCAAGTCCTCCGATCTTGCTATTACTGAAGGTTCCAGCTGTACAGCGGAATATGAGGCTGAGATAAGGGAGACATGGCCCTTAAGCGAGATTCCGCCCAATGGTACTTGTTTCACAGGGACTAGCAGTTCAAAGAGGCCCCGAGTTAATTAGCAATATTTGTATCCATGATAGACCATAATAAAATTGTTGGCACTAATGTCATTTTGCATTGCTTATACTTGTTCATGTAATTCCACCACTTCTATTAAGATCAATTAATTGGCATGCCCCTGGTTTCAAATCCTTCCACTTTAAAGAAGTGACTAGCATGCCCCTAGCCAAATGCTTGTTTGCCCATACTACGACCAATAAGGCAGCTGACATGCCCCTGGCCGGAATGTGAACAAAATGCCTTGCAAAATAAATGCAAATATGCTTGACTAAAACCAAATGCTATGCAAAAAAGTGCCAATGCAGAGAGAGAGTTAATATATTGGTGCCCTCAGCTCCAAGGAAGCTTGTTGTGCCTGCTATAAGTGGTGACATTGTCCTCAACTCACGTGGCACTAACCTAGGCACTTAAGTCTATTTGTGGCACTCCTCCAGATATTATGGGCTTCATGCCAAATTCTTGGGGTCCTATATCTACTTTTTTAAGGATTCATTTTCTTTTCTCCCTCATAGGCATGTTAACCGACCCTACTCCGGCTTGGAGGTGAAATACAGCTAGACTAAAGGGGTGGCTGCTATTTCCTTTCTGCTGAAGGGGTGGTTAATCCCTTTGATCATGTGGGCTTAGATGGTGCATGCTCTGACTCCTCTCCAAGTTATATGGTAGGGATAAAGTCGTCCCGTATGCCTCACTCAGTGGAGCTAGCTTCTGTCTACTACTTCTCTCTCCTTATTTCTTTAGTGCTCCAAGGTCTTGTGTTTTTTCTTTATTGCTCACACTCTCTATAGACCTAACATTTTTACTCCCTCTGGAGATATAGGTCCCGTGGGAATTTGCTCACTTAGCCCATTTTTCTGAAATCTCTCCCTCACACCCGAAGTTTCTAAGGTAGTAGCACATGAGGAGGACTTGACACATCTTATGCAGGCAGGTTTCCGACTTTTCCTCATTGGGCTGTGATGATGTTATGCAAAGAGAAAAAGTGCAGGAGATTATGTTATGCCAGGATGCATTAAGCATAAGAATAAAAATGCATGAAAATGCATGGCTCACAATGCATGGCTAAGGACTGATCAAGAGTCACTGATAGTACTTCTTTAAATAGGAAGCATTGACAGGCTCTGACTGCTCCTTATGGTCCGTGTCTTCAAGAAGGACTGCACCCCATGACAGGGCCTCTCTAACCACAAAAGGTCTACGCTAGTTGGGCCTAAATTTTCCCCATGTATTCGGCAAATGAATGGCACGCAGAACCAAGTCTCCTAGTTCAAAGCTTCTAGGATGGACTTTCTTTTGATAAGCTTGAGCCACTCTCTTCTGGTAGCATTGGGCATGATGCAGAGCTTGCAATCTATGTTCATCAATTAGATCAAGCTGAACATTACGGTTTTGTACCCACTCAGCTTCTTCTAACTCTGCCTTCCTCAAGATCCTTAACGAAGGAATCTCCACTTCGAAGGGAAGGATTGCTTCCATGCCATACACCAAAGAGTAAGGTGTTGCTCCTGTGGATGTCCGGATGGAGGTTCTATAAGCCCATAATGCATAAGGCAGCTTTTCATGCCAATCTCTATGGGTCTCGGCCATTTTTTTCAAGATCTTCACCAGATTCTTATTAGCCGATTCCACTGCTTCATTCATCTGTGGTCGATAGGGGGAGGATCTGTGATGTCTGATCTTGCAACTCTGGAGGAAATCCTCAACTCTCTTTGCTATAAAATTAGTTCCGTTGTTTGAAATAATAGCAAATGGAACCCCATATCTGGCGACAATATTATTCTTGATGAATTTTTCTGTAATGGCTGCTTTGACTGTCTTGTATGTTGTCGCCTCAACCCATTTTGTAAAATAATCGATGGCTACCAGAATATAACGGTGTCCATTGGATGCTGCAGGATAAATGGCCCCGATAACATCAATTCCCCAAGTAGCGAATGGCCAAGGTGATGACATGCTATGCAATTGCTGTGGGGGAGCATGTATAAAATTGCCGTGTATCTGGCAGTTATGGCATCTTCTGACAAATTGGCAGCAGTCTGTTTCCATGGTGGACCAGAAATACCCTTGTAACATAATTTTCTTGGCTAGAAGAACCCCATTCATGTGTGGACCGCAGGTGCCTACGTGGACTTTCAACATTAGCTTATCCTCCTCCTTTTTGTCTACGCACCTGAGAAGCATCTGGTTATAAGACCTTCTATATAGCTGCCCGGCCCCGAGCACAAATTTGGATGCTAACCGTGTCAAGGTATTCTTATCAGATGCAGAAATGCCAGGAGGGAAACTACCAGACTCCAAAAATGCTTTAATATCACTATACCAAGGCGGTTCAGTAGATGATGGTGCCTCTTGGATATGCATACAATGTGCTGGCTGTTCAATGCATGTGACCGAAATGTCTATAGCCTGTGCCTCTAGGGGTGATAACTATGATGCCAAGGTTGCCAAAGCATCTGCATATGCATTTTTGGCCCGTTTCATGAAGGAAAACTTGACATCTTCAAATTCCTCGGTCAATTTCAACAAGTGTTCATGATATAATACGAGCTTCTGGTCTTTTGTCCTCCAGTCACCATTGACCTGTGAAATAACTAGCATTGCATCGCCAAACACGTGGAGCTCTTGGGCACCTTGGTCCCTTGCTATTTGTAAGCCTAGGATACAGGCCTCATATTCGGCTTCATTATTGGTGCAATCAAATGTCAGCTTCCTTGCAAAGGGAATAAGCTATCCTTGTGGCGTGGCTAGAACTACACCGATGCCTCTTCCTCGCTTGTTGACTGCACCGTCGAAATACAGACACCATTGCCGCTCGTTCTGAGGTCCCTCTAGTTCCTCGTCACCCATTGCAAACAATATATCTTCATCTGGGAACTGGGTCTGCAAAGGTTGGTACTCTGGCAAAGGTAAGTCGGCCAAGTGGTCTGCCATTGCTTGTCCTTTCATGGACTTCTATGTGACAAAGGTGATATCGTATTGGGATAACATCACCTGCCATTTGACACATCTACCCACCAAAGCTGGCTTCTAGAATAGATATTTGATTGGGTCATGCCGACATAACAAGAGAACCAGATACGCCATCATATAATGCCGGAGGCGGTGTGTGGCCCACACCAAGGATAGGCAGACTTTCTCTATCGAGCTGTATTTAACCTCGCAGTGATTGAACTTTTTGCTGAGGTAATAAATAGCTTTCTCTTTGCGCCCAGATTCATCATGCTGGCCTAAAACAGTGCCCATAGAATGCTGTGTGGTAGAGAGATATAGTAGCAAAGGACGTCCTGGCACGGGGGGAACTAAAACTGGGGGTTTCACCAGAAGTTGTTTTATTTTGTCAAAGGCCGCTTGACATTCATCATTCCAGCAAGTCTGGGCATTCTTCCTCAATAGCTTGAATATGGGTTCACATATAGGCGTAAGCTGTGCGATGAACCTGCTGATATATTGTAGTCGACCTAATAAACCACGAATTTCTTTCTCAGTGGTTGGGGGAGGCATATCAATAATGGCCCTGGCTTTGTGAGGGTCCACTTCAATTCCCCTCTGACTGATAATGTAACCTAGTAGCTTTCCAGAGGATACCCCAAATACGCATTTGTTGGGGTTCAAGTGGAGCTTATACTTTCGCAAGCGCTCAAATAATCTTCTTAAACATATGAGATGGTCCTCGGGCTCTTTGGATTTAGCAATCATGTCATCCACATATACCTCGACCTCCTGATGCATAAGATCATGGAATAACGCTATCATGGCCCTCTGGTATGTTGCACCTGCATTCTTCAATCCGAATGGCATCACTCTGTAGTAGAAAACTCCCCATGGAGTGATGAAAGATGTCTTCTCCATATCTTCTTCAGCCATTCTGATCTGGTTGTACCCAGAAAACCCGTCCATAAAAGACAACATCTTATGCCCTGCAGTGTTGTCTACCGGAATATCGATGTGGGGGAGCAGGAAATCATCTTTGGGACTTGCTTTGTTGAGATCTCGATAATCTATGCACATGCGAACCCGTCCATCCTTTTTCGTCACTGGGACCACGTTGGCGAGCCATTCAGGATATAGCACAACTTTGAGGAAGTTGACTTTGTGCTACTTCATAATCTCCTCTTTAAGCTTCAAGAGCCACTAGGGTCGCCATCTATGGAGCTTCTGCTTGACTGGCTTTGAATTGGGTATTAGTGGAAATGTATGAACTACCACTTCAATGTCTAATCCCACCATGTCGTCATAACTCCATGCAAAGACATCTACATATTCTTTCAGAAAAGCCATAAATTCCGCCTTTGCTTGTGGTGATAACTTGGCACTGATGCGTGTTTCTCTTTTTTCCTCTGCCATGTCGATGTTGATAAGCTCCGTTTCTTCCTCCACATGAAGATTAGGGCCTTCTGAATCATCATCATAGAATGGAATCTGTGACGGCTCATCCTCATTATCTACTCCCTGAACCTCATCTTCTTCTTCATAGGCAATCAGCTCTGACAAGATTTCTCTTTCAAATGTCGGGTCTGTTATGTCAACTGAGAAGATTTCCTTTGATTCTACACCCTGATGGTGTTTAAGAACAGTCACAGTGACCTTTGTGTTTCTATGTCGACATTGTGCTACTTCTTCTGCTTCCCTGTTTGGATGATCTGAGGAGCTGGGAGTCCCTGCCTCTGATGTGGATGCCTCTTTATTCTTGGCTTTGGATTATTTTGATTTTTTTGGTGTTTTCTTTTCCCTTGTTAACTATACAAAATTCTTCTTACTGGCGGCCGCTTTGCTGAAAACTAGTGAGGCCGCCACTGCCTATACTACTTGTGCTTGCTTTAAGGTTTTGATCCTCACCCTCAAGGTGAGGCTTATATTGCCAATACCAACTAGACCCGCCTCCCGGTTGACAGGAGATTAACTCCAATGGTCTAGTATTCCTTCCGTCTGTTTCTTGCAGGACCATAATTGAAACCTGGTCCTGGGGTGGTACAGGTGCTTCTGCTGGTGGTGCTGTAGCAACTGCTTTGCCTTTCCTCCTGCAGTCATGCTCTGCTATATCTTCTGCAAGCACGTCTAACTGCTCCTGAAATAAGAGGTCCAGATCCCCGAAGTCATCATCTGAGTTGACTTGCTAGACCACAATCTGGGCTACTGCCGACTGCTTTGTCTGCCTGACTCCCTGTTTTATACCCTGCTGCTCTGGCTGGCTGTTGTCCTGATACGAATCCTCTAGGCAGAACCAAGCTGATGATGCTGATACTGCATATGAACTGGGGTTCGGATCCATGATGCCTGCACTAATAAAGTTGGATAATTCTCATGGAATACTCAACTTGGAAGACTTACCATGGCGTTGTGATCTCTTCCTTTGGCAGCATCGTTCATAACCCAAACCGTCTCGCTCGACCCATTCTTCAGCCTCGATCGGCTCGACGATTCCTTGGCCATAAAGCCCTAGAGGTGATCCCTTCTCGTATCTCCATTTGCAACACAGATTGTCGACCATCAAACGGGGGTTGCCAGAAGTGGCCAAATGGCCGACAATCTCGGAGGGTGGAATAAAATTAACCAGCTCAAACTGGTTAACCCGATAAAGGATATCGAAAGGTTTAGGCTCGAAGTGAATGGTCTGCGGGGTTAAAGCTGAGACAGACTCAACCTTCTCCATGTCTCCTGCCAGGACAACAACAACGTTGTCATCCCAACAAAACTTAATCATGCGATGGAGGGTTGAAGGAATGATTTGATGCTTGTGAAGCCAAGGGCGTCCAAGCAATAGATTGAAAGAAGGTTCGATGTCTACGACGTAGAATTCCATGTCGAAGCGATCAGGGCCTATAGTCAGGGGAATGATCAGAACTCCAAGCGCATCATGATGCGTATTATCAAAAGCTGTCATCCCTTTCACAGCTGGTATAATGTCCTCGGACTTGAATCCGATTGCACTTGCTGTGCACAAGGGGCAGACATTAAGGCCTACTCCATTGTCCACCAGTGTAAGGGGGATGCGAAAGCTTTGATACTGCGCAGTGATGAACAAGGGAAAGTTGTGATCGGTGCCAGAAAGGGGCAACTCTAGGCTAGAGAAGGAGATAACCTGAGGTGCCGCTATCATTCCTACCATTTTTGCCAGGGTAGCAGGCTCTATGGTCTGGGATACACGGGCTGCCTGAAAGACCCTAAGGAAAGCTTCTCTGTGTTCTGTCGATGTATGGATTAGGTCCTAAATGGAAATATCGGCTTTAACCTTCTTAAGCGCGGCAGTGATATCAGCTGAAGGTTGGCTGCTAGTGGTAGGAATGGACGATGCTACTCTAGGCATAGGTGGCTGAGGGGAATGTGCTTGAAGTTGGGCAGGGGTTACTGCTATAGGTGTTGGTGATCTAGGTGGCTGGGCTTGTAATTGGTTAGGGACTTGGGTTAAGGGGTTAGGCCTAGCTGCTGGGGGTTTGTATACTCTACCCGATCGTGTCACCTCTGCACACATTCCTGTGGCATAATTGTAAGGAACACGATGCGTGTCGTGGGTCAGAGTAACAACAACCGAGGGACGGGCTGCTAACTGTACAAGTGAGGTTGAAGGATAAGGGTGAGTAGGGGTATTTACCTGAGGATGCTGGGGGTATTGGTGACGGTATTGGTGAACCTGGGGATATACTGGCTGACTTAAACTAGACTGGGGCCAGGCTGCTAAATAGATTGGAGTAGGTGTCTAGGGATATGCTACAGGTGGCAACTTAGGGTTCTCCGACTCAACAACAGGATGGATCATAAAAACAGATTCCTCGACATTATCAAGGAAGGAGCGATACAAATGGTGGGGAAAAGGGGACAACTAGTCATGAATCAAAGCAGTTGGGCAGATAGGGGAAGAAACAGACCAAGAAGGAACCGATGAGAAAGAAGCAGAAGAAACAAAATTAACTCCCGAGGAACCTGGCGCTCCCGGAGGTGGATGCCGTGGCAAGGGCTGACTAACTATGCTGGGGTGTGCTGGCTGTGCTTGCTGTACTGTGTGTGCTACTGGGGGATGTGCTGGGGCGGCTGCCTGGGTATTAATTATGATGACCCTCTGGTCAATCAAATCCTAGACGGCGTCCCTGAGTGTCAAACAATTGCCGTCGAGTGGCCAACCACCTGATGGAAATTGCAGAACGCATTGGCATTGTACCAGGCTGGCAATGGATTAGGCGGAGGGCACACCTCCGGCAGCCTCAGTAAGGATGCGACTTTAGGGAAAACCATGCTTAAAGGTTCCACTAAATGGGTATAGTGGCGCCTGTCACGGCGTTGTCGCTTCGGCTGTGGATGTGCCAATGGTGGGCGCGTCCTAGCCGGTGGGTTAGGATATACAAGTGTGGTAGTGGAGGTGATGTGTGATGCACGTTGTGCTCTAGGTGTAGGCGTGGGTGCATAAACTACTTGGTGCTGTGGGGGCGGGCGGACATTTGCCGGAGCAGTAGGGTATTTGATGTAAGAAACAGTATTTTTGGAGGGATCCCGCCTCCTGGGTGGATTGGTGTTGGGGTTGTTGTTGTTGCTGCTAGGGCCACTATGTGAGGCAGTGGCCTGATTGGCAAATGTTGAGAGTGCTGGAAAACTTCTTGCCGTGCAGTGAACTCTCAACACGGGCGCCCGCCCGAAATAGTGCAGAAAAAGTGGTAACAGGCTGAATGCTAAGTAGAGCCCTGACCGCTGGCTGTGCTCCCCGGATCACTATCTCAATAGACTCCTCGTCAGAGGGTCTATCCTTGACTTGTGAAGCCAAAGAGCGCCAACGTCTAAGATACTTCCCAAATGCTTTTTGGGGTCTCTGCCAGAGAGCGACTAAGTCCTCCCGCTTGGGGACTAAGTCAAGGTTAAAGGAATATTGCTCCAGGAACGCCTACGTAAGGTCATCCCAAGTCCTGATGGTGGCCATGTTGAGGGAAGTGAACCACTTCAACGTGCGCCCTGTGAGATTCTTCTGGAACAGGTGGATTAACAACCTTTCGTCAGCCTGAAGCTGAGCGAGGTCTCCGCAATAAGCTTTGAGATGGGCAATTGGGCTGCCCCTACCATTATATTTTTCAAATTCCGGAATATGAAAATTCAGGGGAAGAGCCGCCTTTGGGAAATAACAGAGGTCCCAGAATTGGTAGGACTGGTGGCCCCCACCTTGCACTTGTCAGATAGTGCATTCCAGATCATTTACTCTCGCGAGGAGAGCATCTAGAGCTACTGCAGCTGTGGACTATGCAGTAACGGTAGGTGTCGCGTACACCGTATGGGTCACCCCTAAGGGCTCCTCCAGATCCACCATTCCGCCGTCTGGTGCTACGGCAGAATAGCCAATGTACCCGTGCATGGGTGCAGTGTGCGGTGGGATAAAAGATGAACCTTCTGTGTGATAAAAGGGTGAAGATAGTGCAGGGGGTGGTGCAACTAGTGGTGCAAACTGTGGGAGCAAGAGCTGTTGGACCGGGATGGTATCCGGTACAATGCTCACAGATGGTTGTGCTCCCGCCGGCCTAGGGGGCTGGCCACCAGATAGGAGGGATGCATGCTGTGGTGGGTGTTGTGCAGGTGTAACAAAGGGTAGTGTCGACATCCCTATCACCGGCGAGATAAGGGATGGCGACGGATATGGTGGGAGTGCAATGGGTGCAAACTATGGTCCTAAAGCCGATTGTGCAGGCAACTCAAGAGCCAGGAAAGACAAAGCTGAGAAGGGTTGGAGTGCTAGTGCCAATCCCTGTAGCTGCTGGGCGAGGGCCGACATTTGTTGCAGTTGCGCGGTAACGAGATCGTCACTGGTGGCTCCAAGAGAAGGAGGCAAGACAGGGGAGGAAGCAAGAGGCTGAGATCCCAGTTGTCCAAACTGAGGAGTGGCTACTACTGAAACAGCCGTAGTGGGAGGAGGGCTAGTAAACACATACCCCTGAGGGGAGACAGGCTCGACTGCTGTGGCCCCAACAGCAGGAGAAGACCAGGTAGGTGGTCCCGAAGGTGGAATTGCCACTGGGACACGGAAATGAGGTGGTGGAGGTCCTCCAGAAGCTAAGGCAAAAGTGGAGGCAGCAGAGATGACAGGAACAGACACAAAGGAAGAGTGTCCCGAGGCAGGGACCTCCTCCTGGACAGTAGGGGAAAGGGACTCGCTGGCATGCTGGGCCATCGTGGATTGCGAGCGAGTAAGGATTGGACTGCAGCTAGGAAGAACAGGACGAATCCTAGGACGAGCTATCGTCGGCAGTGACGAAATAACTCAGAAGATGCAATCGAAAATAAGGTCGCAAACAATGTCAGTGAAAGGAAAGATCTTGAGCTCAGGCTAAGGAACCTCAAAGATCAGAAATCCTATGCACATAAACAAACAAGTCAGAAAAGATGCAATGATTATGGTGGTATGAGATGCAAATGCATACCCCTAGTATGCACTCTCTCACCAATTAGGGATGTCCTATCAAGTCGTCTACTCTGGGTTCACCTAATAAGGGTGAATAGGTCTCCGACTCGAGTTTAGAAAAAAATAAGGTCCCCATTCTAAATCCCAGCCAAAGCTTAGGTAGTAAACGGGTGGTGCTTTCGGGGCCTCGACCTCTACCAAAGCAGTAAGCTGTACCCTCTACTACACCGACACGACCCCGAACATGGGGGGACAAACCCGATTTTTCATCCCACGCCAAAGCCATAGGATGAGCCACAGAAAAATGTCCTTCGCAGACTGTATAGGTTATCCTAGGAGAGGAGAAGATGCATGCCCTATATGATGTATGCAATATATGCTTTGAGTTTTTTACTTGCAAATTTATTAAACCATAGGGGAAGATTTGCAATTTGTCTCTAGTTTGCCTTATGATTGATTGATTTTGGTTTTTATGTTTTCATTAACCATACGGGGAAGCAAACATGTCTCTATTTCTCTTAAACATGGCATATACAAGAAGGGAAATAAACATGCAATTAGACATGGATTACCATGCAAAAGCATACGCAGATATTATGTGCAATAGTGGTGACATGAGAGAAGTGTAAAAGGAAAGAACAACATTACAAAGACAAGTATGCAAAAAGACACCACTTAAAAAGAATAACAAAGCA
The DNA here is from genome assembly GCA_024699735.1 of Posidonia australis. Taxonomy (NCBI): domain Eukaryota; kingdom Viridiplantae; phylum Streptophyta; class Magnoliopsida; order Alismatales; family Posidoniaceae; genus Posidonia; species Posidonia australis. The sequence continues at coordinate 18,091 of JAMKQA010026172.1, forward strand.
TAGCATGGAAATAGGCAGGCAGAAAAGCTGAAGCAAAAGAGAAACCAAAACAAAGCCGGGATCAGGTTATCTCCAGCGGAGTCGCCAGTTCCTGTAACCATGCCGACGAGAATGGCAAAATATGCAAAAGTCGGCAAAGTCATGGCAAAAATAAAAATATGCAAATGCAGGAGTCGCCACCAAGTCTATTCAAATGGAAGACGAGGAAAACCATATAAAACATGAAAATCATGCAAAAACAATGGAAAAGGTCTTTGTAAACCAAAAATATGGGTAAGGA
>JAMKQA010026173.1:0-17520 GCA_024699735.1 Posidonia australis
GTATTTTGGTTTTATTTCGTAGACTTGTACTTTGTCATTTGTGTTTTCGCATGATTTTTTCATGTATATGGTTTTCCTTGTCTTCCATAATAGACTAGGTGGCGACTCCGTTTTATTTTGCTTTTTCGACGTGATTTTGCCGACCGATTTCGCATTCGTTTGCGGAATCTCCTCGCCGGCATGGTTACAGTGTGTTTTTCCCTTCTTTTCGAATTTGCCATGATTAGGAGAGTAGAGACTTGTTTGCCTCCCTATCTGGTCAAAATAAAACACACAAATTCAGACAAACAATTAAATAAGGCGTAACTAGAGACAAATGCTCATAATTCCCTCTGGTTAAGAAACACAAACTTAGTGGAACAATTAATAAGGCTTAGCTAGAGACAAATGCTCACAATCCCCTCTGGTCTAATAAAATGCAAGTAAAAGACACAAAAGCATATCGCATGAATAATCATTTTAGAAAGCATGCATCTTCTCCTCTGAGTATACCCACAGTCTGCGAAGGACAATTCTGGCAGCCCGTTCTATAGCTTTGGCATAAAGCGTGTTGTCAGTTCGTCCCCCCTTGTCTGGGGTCGTATCGGTGCTAGTAGAGGGTACAACTCCATGCTACTGTAGGAGACGAGGCCACTAACACACCACTCGTTCACTGCCTGCGCTATGGCCAGGATTTAGAGCAGGGACCTTACTTTCTGACCAGAGTCAAAGCCCAAACCGTTGAGTGCGTCCCATGTGGTCAACCCCATATGGGACATGCATGGTGAGAGAGTGCATTTTAGGACATTCATCTGCATTGTGTGTCATGGCATGCAACCCTAATAACTCACATTTGTCTTTGAGTCGTTGTCCAGGTTCTAATACCTGTTTTCTCAGGTACTTTACTGCGAGGTCCTCAGCCAGGAGCTCGGGTGTCTCTGTCGCGGGCGACTTCCCGTGGTTGTGTTCTATTGTCTTTTCTGAGCTATTGGTCACTTGTTGACTGTAGTTCTTCTTAGAGCTCGTGCGTTGTCCTCTTCCATAGCTCCATTATTCCGCTTGCGGATAGCCATGGCCCCGCAGACTCGCAAGCCTCCGATTGTTGTTCTGAAGGGGGTCCCACACTCGAGTCCTCCTTCTCCCACTTTGACTACTTCTCCTTCCCTCTGTGCATCCTGATTTGAGAATCAGGGAGGATCCTTATCTTTTCTTTCGGGACAGTGGCAAACACAAGTCCATCTTAGGCCTGTCACTGATTCCACTACGGTGACTATCACGCAGGTCCCAGAAGTTCTACCATCTGCACCCCATTCCTTGGGCCCTCCTGTTTCAGGAGTTCAAGGAGCTGTGGATTCATCTATTTTAGGGTCTGTTCCTGTTCCGCTCATGCCTTTTAACCTATCTTTTGATGGGTCCTCGGCCACACTGGCTCAGTGCTTGAGGGCTTTGGCCCAAGAGTTCGAGCGCATGGCCCTTTCTCTTGATCTTGTTGAGAGTCCTCCTCCTTCAACCTCTGAGGTTCCAATGTAAACCATTATAGTATTGCAAGCTCACCCCACTACTTTATCACCCATACCATCGCCCGAGCATCACACTGCTTCAACGATGGGGGCGTTATCTCTGCCTCCTGCACCACAATTGCATTATTCACAGCATGCATCACAGTCACCTAGGAGTCAACCCATTAGTTGCGTGAGAGTACAACATTTCTCGAGTCCGTCACCGGGAGTTGTCTCGGTGCCGCAACTGTTGTTCTTGCGCTCAACACCACACACCACACAGCATATCCAGAATTCACTTCAGCATCAGGATCAGGTTCCAACACGTAGATCGTCACCGCACATTAGGCACACACCTCCCACTGTCGAGCCAGTGTATCTCGTCGCATCGGCTCAACAAGGACAGCAACCTAAGAAGAAACGAGGCCGTCGCGTTGAAAGTGACTACACTCCACTAGACGAGTCGCTGAGCGTTGTTTTTCCTCAGGTTGTGTCGCTTCTGAGACTCCCGGATTTGCATCCCCCGCCGACTCCACTCCCTCGGTGGTACGACGTGAGTGTATACTATGATTATCATTGAGCCCTAGGGCATTCGACTGATAATTGCCACACTCTACGGGATGTCATACTGACTATGATCAACTGTGGGACTATAATTTTTACCGCACGAGGCATATCACTTGCACCCATATCTTTATTAGTACTAGCATCTAGTCCAGTGCGCATTACACCTCCACATGTCACCGTTGAACCGACATGTCATGATATGCTGGTTCAGCAATGGCAGCAACAGCGGCAAGGGCGGCCTCACCATAAGGAAATAGACCTCACCCGACTCAGAGAATCGCTGAGTGACATCTTTCCTAAAGTTGCGTCATTTCTGCAGCTACCGGAGATTCACCCACCACCGAACCCGCTCCCTCAGTGGTATAAGGCAAACTTGTTTTGCCGGTACCATCGCATACGTGGGCATTCGACAAATGGGTGTCCACTATCCAGAATGCTGTTCAGAATTTGATTGAGAATGGGAGCATTGTCGTCAACACACAGGAGGCAGCCCACACACACACTTGCAAGCACACGTGCACACCCAAGAATAGCCGACCTTACCATGTCGGGGCCTGCAATCTCCGAGGATATTGGAACCTCAAGGGTTTTCCCTTTTCTCCCAGTTTTTCCCGGGGAATCCATCGGGCTTCTTCTTTTTCCCTAGCTTGTACTCTCCTTGCTTCTTTTTGGCAGCACATGTGTATGCCGCCCTTGTTCTTCTTCTGCTTGGTTTGTGCTTGTCTTTTCTCGGTTCGGTCTGGCGGCATGCATATGCGCCACTCTTGTTCTTGTTCCCTGCCGAGGGGTCCAGCCTTAAAGCTTGCCAGTTTGCCATGAGTTGATCTAATCTAATACGTGCAAATACCCTGGATCAAGTGAGTGACAGCCAACACAACAGATATCAACTCAGACAGAGATGCAGTTCAAAGTCATCAGCAGATTCTGCATTTACATTGGCAGTCTCAGTCTCAAGAACAGTTGTGATGGCTACAAATATACCTGTCTTGACTCCAATTTCCGGCTGCACTGCAAGTAGTTGTCATAAACCTCAATGGCATCGACAAACATCAACGACAAGTACTGGAGCTGTATCCTTTTCCTGTGTTCCTTTGTTTTCTTTCTGCATCATCATATATCAAAACACAAAAAAAATAGAAAAAACCCAAAAGATAAATAGGAAAAGGAAAAAAAACATAAAACAGAGGAAAAAGCATCTAAAAACATTAGAAGGGTAGTTTGCTTATCATTAACATTCTGCCTGATGATGAAAATCGGAAAAGCTCGCCAATGTCAGAATGGATTATCCCTCCTCAGTTGTCACTACTTAGACGACCAGGTTAGCAAGGGAGCCACCAAATATCAAAGCCAGACGAAGTGTCCAAGCTCCACTAGGATCCTGCACCTCCAAGAGGGAGATAAAATGTTAAGGGTGATTGAGTGTGAGCCAGAAAAGAAAACATGCATTCGCAAGGGCATAAAAGAATAGAGAAGACAGAAGGCGAAGACATAAGTCAGCCCAAGAGTGAGAGGCATGCGTTGTAGCTCTACACTTACCATACCTTGGAGAGGAGTTGGAGTACGTGCTCGATCAAATCGCACCTCCGAGGGACTGACCGACCCTCTTGCAATAAAGGCCTCCTAAATAAATCAAGCACTTATTACCTCCAAGACAGGGTTAGAGTGAAGCCGCACGCCTATGAGGGAATAAAAGAAATGAAAAGACGATGATATCGAAATAGAAAAAGCAGGTGCAAGACCTTAAAGAGTTTGGCATGGAGCCAGGTCCACTGCAATATCCTGCAGTGAGTTCGAGTGCTACCCCTACCCAATGAGAGGCACCTAACGAAGTGTAAGTCTTTGTAGTGGCAATTGAGTCGATGGTGTCATCCTCCTCTAACAGGCATACAACTTTTCCAGCCAAACTGAGGGCAAACCGACAACTGAACTAAACAAGCAAACAACCCTGATAATGAACTCATTGAACAGGCAGGATAGTAAATATAGATAACAAGAAGTTGAAATCACAAGGCATGCATCAAACAAAATTAACTCTTGCATAACTAAATTGCTCACGAATCATAAAGCCTACAACGATAATAATAATCATCATAGCCTTGCTTGGATCAATCTTTTTGTTTGTAGGCTCTTTACCAAGTGCTTTTACCCAGGGACATTCCAGCTCCTCAGTAGTCAAAGTACATATACAGTGAGGACACCAGTTAGTGTATGAGCTACACGGACTTGTAGAGTCAGCAGTGTGACAACAATTCCTCCGCAACAGTTCAAGCATGGTAAACATTGTTTGTGGAAGGCCTGAGGACAACATAGCCGAATACATGACTATAGCTAGAGCACAGTGGCATAACAAGTAACAGAGGATGGCCAGCCTAGGACAGACAACGATGCCTCACATTACTTCTTGCCATCCGAGCATAGCTCAGAACAGTTGATGAGTATACATGCCTCCAGTTAAGGAACGAAGGTGTCTCTGGCCTCAATCAAAATCAGCTACAGCCGCTTCAGTGATTCAAGGGATCATTCACCCTTATGCTAGGGGCATGTCAGCTGCCTTCTAACTGGACTCACACAATCTGATTTATCAAGGGCAAAATAGTTATTCTTTGATTAGAATCTACATGTCAAATGATTAGCAGGGACAACAACATGACTGTCAACCCTACAATAATCTAGAATTTGGCGAAGACAATCAGAAAGATATCCTGCAATGGTGCACCCAAATACAGAGCCATTAAAACACCACAGGTGAACAGAATACGCCCCAAACATGCCAATCAGGGGCAGATTACAACCTCAATCAAAGACCTCTACCAAGTCGCCCCGATTCCTTCAATCTTCCAAGTATAGAACAGGAAAGCGGTTGGTTGCACATATTCTCAGTCACTTGATGAATGGTCACTTGCTTCAGCTAGTGACGGTGTTAAGTACTCCAGTTGCTCACGGAACATCTGTAGTTACAGCCTGGCTTCCAAGACCCCATACCCTCAAGTGATGTCCAGGCAGTCCAGTACCAGGGGCATGTCAGCTTCTCTTTGGTCAAAAGTCACAGACAAAACACCAGCTACAGTGTAATTGAACCAGAGTTTTTGACCAAGGGAATGTCAGCTGCATTTTGGTCAAAAGTCATAGATAAAACACAAGCTACAGTGTAACTGAGCCAGAACCTTTGACCAAGGGCATGTCAGCTGCTCTTTGATGGAAAGTCATGTTTTAGGTACCTAATAGAACATCAACTTACAATGTAGCCGAACTAGAGCCTTCAACCAGGGGCATGTCAGCTGCTCTTTGGTCAGAGGTCACATACAAAGGACTCGTTGTGGTGAAATTGAACCAGAGACTTCAACCAGGGGCATGTTAGCTACTCTTTGGTCAAAAGACACATACAGAACATTAATGTAATCAGAGTCTTCGACCAAGGGCATGTAAGCTGCTTCGTGGAAGGAAGGACTATTTCGAGAATGCATGGCACGAATTGTCCTCCCAGTGATGGTCAGTGTATCTTCTTACAGAGAAATGACATTCACCACATAATGGCTCCCATTGGAATGACGACTGTAGCATGGCACTATGCCATTTCAACTGACATTCTCCACAATGGTGACGATCCAGGGTGCACTGATACCTAAATAAGTTCCCCCTTTGCAAATCCTTGTGGCTAAGTAGAAGGTCGGACCTCCCTTCGCCTATGAATTCGAGTTCAGGGCCCTTTTCTTTTACTTTGATTTTCTTATCCATGGTTCGTTCCAATGGGACGGATCCTAGTGTTCTTTTACTTTTGAGTTTTTTCCTACCCATGGTTTGTTCCGGTGGAATGAATCCTGGTGTTCATTTACTTTGAATTTTCCAATCCACGGTTTGTTCCGTTGGAACAAATCTTGGTGTTCATTTACTTCTGATTTTTCCCATCCACAGTTTGTTCCGATGGAATGAATCCTGGTGTGATTTTCCCATCCACGGTTTATTCCGATGGAACAAATCCTGGTGTGTTTTTCCTATCCACGGTTCATTCCGATAGAACGAATCTTGGTGTCTTTTGATGTTCTGAATTTTCCTATCTATGGTTCGTTCCGTTGGAACAAATCCTGGTGTTCAGTTACCTTTGAGTTTTTTCCTATCCACAATTTGTTCCGTTGGAACAAATCCTGGTGTTCATTTACATTTGAATTTTCCTATCCATGGTTCGTTCCGGTGGAATGAATCCTGGTGTTCATTTACATTTGAATTTTCCTATCCACGGTTCGTTCCAGTGGAACGAATCCTGGTGTTCATTTACCTTTCAGTTTTTTCCTATCCACGGTTTGTTCCGTTGGAACGAATCCTAGTGTTCATTTACATTTGATTTTCCTATCAACGGTTTGTTCTGATGGAACAAATCCTGGTGTTCATTTACATTTGAATTTTCCTAACCACTGTTCGTTCTGGTGGAATGAATCCTGGTGTTCTTTTACTTTTGAATTTTCCCATCCACTGTTCGTTTCGATGGAACGAATCCTGGTGTCTTTTGATGTTCAGAATTTTCCTATCCATGGTTCGTTCCGATGGAACAAATCTTGGTGTGATTTTCCTATCCACGGTTTGTTCCGATGGAACGAATCCAGGTGTCTTCTGATGTTCTAAATTTTCCTATCCACAGTTCGTTCCGATGGAACGAATCCTGATGTCTTTTGATGTTTTGAATTTTCCTATCCATGTTTCGTTCCAATGGAATGAATCCTGGTGTCTTTTGATATTCTAAAATTTCCTATCCACGGTTCGTTCCGATGGAACGAATCCTGGTGTCTTTTGATCTTTTGAATTTTCCTATCCACGGTTCTTTCCAATGGAACGAATCCTGGTGTGAATTTTCCCCTCCACGGTTTGTTCCGATGGAACGAATCCTGGTGTGATTTTCCCATCCATGGTTTGTTCTGATGGAATGAATCCTGGTGTGATTTTTCCCATCCATGGTTCGTTCCGATGGAAGGAACCCTGGTGTGATTTTCCTATCCACGGTTCGTTCCGATGGAACGAATCCTGGTGTCTTTTGATATTCTGAGTTTTCCTATCCACGGTTTGTTCCGATGGAACGAATCCTGGTGTCTTTTGATGTTTGAATTTTCCTATCCACGGTTCGTTCCGATGGAACGAATCCTGGTGTCTTTTGATATTCTGAATTTTCTTATCCACAGTTCGTTCCAATGGAACGAATCCTGGTGTCTTTTGATATTCTGAATTTTCTTATCCACGGTTTGTTCCGATGGAACGAATCCTGGTGTCTTTTGATATTCTGATTTTCCATCCACGGTTCTTTTCGATGGAACGAATCTTGGTGTTCATTTACATTGAATTTTCCTATCCACGGTTCGTTCTGATGGAACCAATCCTAGTGTCTTTTTATGTTCTGAATTTTCCTATCCACGGTTCGCTTCGATGGAACGAATCCTGGTGTGATTTTCCCTTCCACAGTTCGTTCTGATGGAACGAATCCTGGTATTCTTTTACATTGGTGTGTTTTTTCCCTTCCAAGGTTCATTCCGTTGGAACAAATCTTGGTGTCCTTTTTTCCCCTTGGTTTGGTCCTTTTCCTTCCAAGCGAACCTCTATGTCCCTCTATTGTTTTGAGTTCTGCTCTGTGTTGTTCCTTTCCTCTTATGGGCTGGTATCCCGAACTACCCGGGCAATCCCAGTGGTGCCTGATGGATTCCCCACTCTCTTTGTTGTTTTACCTCTCTCTGGGCTGGTAGCCCGAACTACCCGGATGACATCCATGATCAGTCATTTCCCAGTCGGCAAGCACCGTGAGTCTTGTCTGGAGCTTTTTGAGACAAGTGCGACAACCAGTCATGTCTCTTAGGAGCTGATTGGTTGTCAGCTTGTCAATTCTTAATCTTTTGTGCTTGGCCTCAGCTGTGGCGGCAGGATCCCTGGCACGGACCTCTGGTATGTTTTCTGGCTAGTGGCTGATTGTCGGTGATTTACTCTTGTATGCGGTTTCACGAGGGGTGTCATTGTCAACCCTGAGCATCAGTCTCTGTTCTACTCGACCTCCGACCTCGCTCAGGGAGGGGCATCTGTAGAGACCCTAATTTTCTGATTTTACAGGATGGAGATGTGGTGGCTGAGCTCAAACCCTCATTTGGCCTATTTGACTTCATGGAAGCCCATTTAGCCCATTTGGGCCCATAGGGGCCCACAAGGTCCACATAGGCCCATGGAGGCCCATGAAGCCCACAAGGTCCTCAATGGCTCAACCTACATTTCCTCCCATTTGATTTCCCAAAGTTAAACCTATTTCTACCAAAATTAAACCCAAAATCCTCCTTCATTTACATAAGTTTTTCCTACCCAAAATAATCAAAATTTTCACATTTTTCCTCCTTACCCACTGAACCCATTTTCTCTCCACCAAGCCTCACGAAATCAGCCTAAATCCACCTCCTTATTGAGCTCACCATCTCACCGTCAATCCAACCAACAAGTCAGAGCACCCTCAGCCGACGGGTGGCTCACCGGAGAGGCCAGGATCGCCGTCCATCTCTATCGGTGGGCGAGGGAGCAAACCGGAGTGCGTGGGGGACAGCCGTTGCCTGTCTGCTGAGCTGGCGTAAGGGCGGTCGGAGGTTGTTGCCGTTCTGTTGGGTGTCGTGCGCTGAATCTGTTGCAGGTTGTTGGGTTCCGGTGGCCTATAAATTAAGGAGGCAGAGAGCATTCAGAATTTTTCCACATGAGAAGAGAGCATTCAGAGCTTTTCCACTGCGCAAGAGAAGAGGAGAGCACAGAGGGAAAGAATTCTAAGAGCAGAGAGCGAGAGGAAGAATCCAGAGCTCGAGGAGCAACTTAGAGCTCCGATGGATTGTCTCCAACCAGGTACACTCTCTGAGCTCCTCCAGCCTTAATTTGTAGCTCCTTGGGTCTCTCTCTCTCTTCCTGGAGCAATCCCAAGGGGACCAGAGTGATCCCCTGATCGGAGAAGCTCCTCCGTGCCCTGCCGTTGCCGTTTTCCGGCGACAGAGGTGGGGGGGGGGGGAATCCAAGAGACTTCCTGGACACCCGAGCCTCCTGTCTTCCTCCTCTAGTCTTCCCGGAGCTCGCCCGCCCCTTGGATCGCCGCTCCACTGCTCTAAAGACCTCCACGCGAAGATCGCCGGAGCTGCTGCAACCGCTAGTGCCGGAGAAGAAGACCAGAGCAACCACTAAACGCGCACCTCCCGTATCTCCGCACCCCTTCGACGGTCCAGGATCACTCCATGGCTCGCCTTTAGTATTCCAGAGCCTCCAGTGTTCCCCCTCGTGCCTCATAGCACCGCTGCAACCTTCCTTGCCGGAGATCGACCGCCGTCGACAGCCAAAGTTGTTCCACCACTCCACTCAGCTCCTGGGGAAGGGAGGAGGTTCCTCTCAATGCCCCGCAGCCACCAAGACCTGTGGACCATCGCTCCTCAGCCTTTGGAGGCCTCCATCTTCCTCGTAGCCGTCGCCGAAGTAGCTCGACGGCGAGGTAGGTGGGAGGCTCGTTCCAGCCGCTAGATCACCCATCCAGTCCGTTGGATGTCTTCCTCTTTTCTCCCTCTTGCTTCCCGTGGAGTCTGATCTTAGATCGGACCACGGGACGGCCTTGTTTGCCCCCTCCGGCGGTCGGCGGCGGCGAGCTCCATCGCCGGCGACCATCATTTCCTTCTTTCTTTTTTAAAAAACATTTAAAACATTTTATTAGAATAAAATCAGGAATTTATGTTTTTCTTGCAAATAGGTCCTTCTAGAATTACTTTTTGGTCCTTTTATTACATATAGGTTCTGCAATCATTTTTCTAAAATGTTTCAAATAAAGTTTTAACTGAAAATATTACATGTTTTACCCTGAACATTTAAAGTAATGTTTTCTGAGTTTAAAACTTTAATAAAAGCCCTCCAGAGTTTTTTTAAAATATGTTTTGTTTCAGACAAATTGCATAGAAGACCCTGGATTTCCATGAAATGTTTTTGATAGTTCATTTCTCTGTGAAAATTGCATAAAAGACCCTGAGCTTTCTCTAAATGTTTCTGACAGTTCATTTTTATAGTAAAAAATGCATAGAAGCCCTCATATTTTTAGAAATGTTTCTGAAAGCTTTATTTTGCTGGTTTAATTGCAATTAAGCCCCTGTATTCTTCCAAAGCTCTCTAGAAAGTTGTTTTTATGGTGAAAATTGCATTTTAGCCCTCATACTTCTCTGAAACTTTTCTAGAAGCATGTTTTCATTTGACAAATTGCACTTAGGCCCCTGTGTTTTACTGAAAACTTCCAGAAGGCTTATTTTGCTATGAAAATTGCATAAAACTCCCTGACTTTGTTTTAAAACATTCCAGATGCTTGTTTTCATGGTTTAATTGCATTTTAACCATCTGTTTTTACTGAATTTCTTCTGGATGCTTTGTTTGTTGGGTTATTTGCAGTTTAGCCCCTATGCTTCATTTATTTTACTCTGATTGCCTGTTTTAAGGGGTAAAATGACCATTTATCCCTTGAAAATTCCTGGATCATTTTTGAGACTTTTTCTTACATTTTTACCCTGATTTTATGCTGAATTGATTTACATTGCATGCATTAGTGGGTAAATTGCATTCTGACCTCTAGAGAACTTCCTTTGACTAGGGATACACATTTTGACCCCACATTTCTTCATACATGCATGGAATGTGTTTCCCTATGTATTTCTCGATGATTTGGGCTTCTGAAAGTTAGTTTTCCTCGGATTTGAGCTTTTTGGACAAAACCCCCTAGAGTTTTCGGATTTGCACTCACACTTGCATTTTGCATACTTTTCACATCTTTTTGCATGGATTTTCCTGTCTTTTCTTCCATGCTTGGTGCACGCTTTTCTAGCTTTGTTCCGAGCTTTGTTTTCTCCTCGTTTTCTTGGTTTTTCTTGGTTTTCCGTAGTTTTCACTTTTTTGGTTTTCCATCGCCCGAGGGTGTACAGTAAAAGGCTTACAATGCCGACATGGTCTCGAAACAAGGATTGTTTTTCCCTTTTTGATTTTCTCGGATTTATCCCAATCTTTGCTGTTTTGCGAGACGCTTTCCGAGAATTTCACAATTTTCATGATTTTCCTCATCACCCAAGGGCATACAGTAAAGCGGCATTAACAATGCCTACATTTGACCCTTGGATTAACTTTTTCTTTGGATTTCACTTCTCCTTGATTTGACATGTTTTCGGTCATCCTCATACATGAGCATATAGAATAAGCAAGCATACATTTAGCAGACCATTGACAGTAGGAAACCTAGAAAGATCGAGTTTTCTCGGGCGTATGGGGGTGCCTAACCCCTTCCCCATGCGTAACCAGAATCCTTACCCTTTCTCTGGCTTGCATTCATCTTGCATTATCCATTAGTCACGGATCACACATGCATCTTTGCATCTTGTTTGCTTTCTGCCTTTTCTGGTGTTTTTTTTGTTTTCCTCGTCTTTCCATTAAAAGACTAGGTGGCGACTCCTTTCCTTATCCTCTTGTCTTCCATTGGTGTTTCTGGGTCTTCTCTTCTTCTTCCGGATTCACCATTTTCGCTGCGACCGTATCAGATCTCCTCGTGTGTTTCTGCACACCGGAGTAGGTGGAGAACCGCGCCTAGGGTTTCCACCGGCATGGCCACAGTGTGTATCCTCGCCTTGCAACGTATCCTTTCGTGCATCATGCATCATCCACTACTCCATCATGCATGCATATTTTTAAAATAAAAGGCAATCCAAGCGCATCTAATCCATAGCATTTGCTCTTTTACTTTTGTGCACATCAATAACTGCATGCATCTATGCATAAACACATTAGCATCATATCCTGATGTCGAAAATTGGAATAGCTAGCCTACTTGAGAAGGGTCTATACCTCTTCAGTTGATACTACCTAGACACTCTAGCAGCGAAGGTGCCACCACTCAACCATGGTTAGGAAGAATGTCCAAGCTCCTCTAGGGACTTACACCTTTAAAGGGAGATAAAATGTTACGAGTGAGCATGAGTTTGAGCCAAAATAGAAAAATAAACATATCCACAATGGCACAAAAGAAAAAAAGGAGACAGAAGTCGAAGATAGAAGCTAGCCCTTAAGAGAGAGAGGCAAGTAGGCCAACTCTACCCCTATCACTTACCTTGGGGAGGAGTCGAAGCAAGCATCCATACAAATCCAAGAGACCAAAGGGACTAGCCACCCCTCACATACAATTCCAGCAGCCCCCTCTAAATCTGGATGCCCATTTGCCCCAAGTAAGGGTTAGAGCGAGCTGACAAGCCTAAGAGGGAGAAAAGAAATAAGCCAAAAGTCAAAAAGTAAGTTTAAGTCCCTAGGAGTTTGGCACAGAGCCTAACCTACTGAATCATCTATCCCGGAGAGCCACCAATAGCCTAGAAGTCTGGGTAGTGTCTTGTGAATCGATGTCTTCTCCTCTTCTCATAGCAAGAATCATTAGCATTCAAAATCTTAAGGGATGATACAACATAACATTATCATTCCTGCATGCATTATTGTTTGTCTACTTTACAAGGTCTCACTAGGTCCTAAACCAAGGGCATGTCAATTGCTCCATGGCCAAAGACTTGGCTAAGGATACCGTACACCAGGGTCATGTCAACTGCATTTATGGTGGTAACCTTCCCTATCAACCAGGGGCATGTCAGCTGTCCTATTGGTTAACCCTTCATGGGACAGTATCGTTGTCCAAAATATGTTGTCTGCTCCATAGCTGGAGTGAAGAAATGAGGACAAAAATAGCCATAAGCCTCTGAGATCAGAGCAAAGTCTGAATATCAGTATTCTCCTAGTCAGCAGGCGAGAGCACAGTCGATAGTCCAGTGCCAAAGTCAAACTCCCAAGAAGTCAGTTGGTGACACAATAGTGAACCTGAGGAATCATCCAGCAAGTCCATCTTATTCGAGGATGAAACAATACCCTCGTAAAACCCTTATCAAGTCAAGCCACTTGCATTAGTGCAGTGCCTGAGCAACGGTTTATCCAGATTAACTGTCATCGTCCGACAACACCAATAACACTAAGTGAGCAGGCAAAGTAGTCACACACTAAAGCAAGCGAGCTACAGACAGAACAAACCTCTTGGATAGCAAGCAAGTTGCATATAGTCTTTATCCCTATCCACGCGACTCCTCTAATCCCAGTGGAGATCCGAGTTGTTGGTTCCTTTTGTCCTAGGACCAGCAATTATCCCGTTCTCTCGACTCCTTTGAACCCAGTGGAGATTCAAGTCGCTGTTTCCTTGTGTCCTAGGAAAAGCCTTTATCCTTTCCTCGCGACTCCTCTGAGCCCAGTGGAGATCCGAGTCCCTGATTCCTTGTGTCCTAGGATCATCATTTATCCTTTTCTCGTGACTCCTCTGAACCTAGTGGAGATCCGAGTCACTATTTCCTTGTGTCCTACGAATAGCCTTTATCCTTTCCTCGTGACTCCTCTGAGCCTAGTGGAGATCAGAGTCGTTCGTTCCTTCTATACTAGAACCAGCATATATCCTTTTCTCACAACTCCTCTAAATCCGGAGGAGATCCAAGTCAATATTTCCTTGTGTCCTAGGAACAACCTTTATCCCTTTCCTTGCGACTCCTATAATCCAAGTGGAGATCCGAGTCACTGGTTCTTTGTGTCCTTGGACCAACATTTATCCGTTTCTCACAACTCCTCTGAACCTAGTGGAGATCCAAGTCGCTGTTTCCTTGTGTCCTAGGAATAGCCTTTATCTTTTCCTCATGACTCCTTTGATCCCAGTGGACATCCGAGTTGCTGGTTCTTTGTGTCCTAGGATCAACATTTATCCTTTTCTCGTGACTCCTCTAAACCTAGTGGAGATTTGAGTCGCTGTTTCCTTGTGTCCTAGGAACAGTTTTTATCCTTTACTTGCGACTCCTCTGAGCCCAATGGAGATCCGAGTTACTGGTTCCTTGTGTCCTAGGACTAGCATTTGTCCTTTTCTCGTGACTCCTCTGAACCCAGAGGAGATCTGAGTCACTGTTTCCATGCGTCCTAGGAAGAACCTTTATACTTTCCTTGTGAGTCCTCTTAGTCCAGAGTAGATCCGAGTCACTGGTTCCTTGTGTCCTAGGACCATCGTTTATCCTTTTCTCGTGACTCCTCTAAGTTTGGAGGAGATCCAAGTCGTTGTTTCCTTGTGTCCTAGGAACAACCTTTATCCCCTTCCTCGCAACTCCTCTGATCCTAGTGGAGCTCCGAGTCATTGGTTCCTTGTATCCTAGAACCAACAATTATCCTTTTCTCGTAACTCCTTTAAGTCCGGAGGAGATCCGAGTCGCTATTTCTTTTTGTCCTAGGAACAACCTTTATCCCTTTCCTCGCGACTACCCTAATCCCAGTGGAGATCCGAGTCGCTGGCTCCTTGTGTCCTAGGACCAGCATTTATCCTTTTCTCGCAACTCCTCTAAACGTAGTGGAGATCCGAGTCGCTGTTTCCTTGTGTCCTAGGAACAACCTCTATCCTTTCCTCGCGACTCATTTGAGCCCAGTGGAGATTTGAGTCATAGGTTCTTTGTGTCCTAGGACCATCATTTATCCTTTTCTGGTGACTCCTCTGAACCTAGTGGAGATCTGAGTCGCTATTTCCTTGTGTCCTAGGAACAACCTTTATCCTTTCCTCGCCACTCCTCTGAGCTCGGTGGAGATCCGAGTTGTTGGTTCCTTATGTCCTAGGACCAGCATTTATCCGTTTCTCATGACTCCTCTTAACCGAGTGGATATCTGAATCGTTGTTTCCTTGTGTCCTAGGAACAACCTTTATCATTTCCTCACGACTCCTCTAGGTCCGTAGTAGATTTGAGTCGTTGGTTCAATGTGTCCTTGGACCAACGTTTATCCTTTTCTTGTGACTCCTCTAAGTCCAGAGGAGATCCAAGTTGTTGTTTACATGTGTCCTAGGAACAACCTTTATCCTTTTCCATGTGACTCCTCTGATTCCAATGGAGATTCGAGTTACTAGTTCCTTGTGTCCTAGGACTAGCATTTATCCTTTTCTCGTGACTCCTCTATGTCCGATGGAGATCCAAGTCGTTGTTTCCTTGTGTCTAAGGAACAACCTTTATCTCCTTCCTCACGACTCCTCTAAGTCCGGAGGAGATCTGAGTTGTTATTTCCTTATGTCCTAAGAACAACCCTTATCCCTTTCCTTGCAACTCCTCTGAGCCTAGTGGAGATCCGAGTCGCTAGTTCCTTGTGTCCTAGGACCAGCATTTATCCTTTTCTCGCGACTCCTCTAAGTCCTGGAGGAGATCCGAGTTGCTATTTTCTTTGTGTCCTAGGAACAGCCTTTATCCTTTCTTCATGACTCCTTTGAGCCCAATGGAGATCCAAGTCATTAGTTCCATGTGTTCTAGGACCTGCATTTATCCTTTTCTTGCAACTCCTCTAACTCTGGATGAGATCCGAGTTGCTGTTTCCTTGAGTCCTAGGAACAACATTTATCCCTTTTCTCACGACTCCTCTAATTCCAGAGGAGATCCGAGTCATTGGTTCCTTGAGTCCTCGGACCAGCATTTGTCCTTTTCTCTCGCTAGTCCCCTAAGTCTAGAGGATATCCGAGTCATTGTTTCCTTGTGTCCTAGGAACAACCATTATCCTTTTTCCTTGTGACTCCTTTAACTCTAGAGGAGAACCGAGTTGCTATTTCCTTCTATCCTAGGAATGGCCCCCATCCCTTTTCCTCGTGACTCCTCTAAGACTGGAGGAGGTCCGAGCTGTTGGTTTCTTGCATCCAAGGATCAACCCTCATCATTGTGCTGATAACCCTAACTATCTGGCGATGAGTCCGTCAACTCATCACTGGGCTGATAACCCTAACTATCTGACGATGAGTTCGTCAACTCATCATTGGGTTGATAACCCTAACTATCCAGCGATTAGTTTGTCAACTCATCACTGGGTTGATAACCCTAACTATCTGACGACGAGTCGGTCAACTCATCACTAGTCGGGTAACCTCGCTTACTTAGGCAACGAGCATGTTAGCATTATCTGGCAGTCTCATTTGCACAGTCTCAGAGTGGCTACTAACATATGACTCAACATTGCACAATAGTTTATGGCTTTTCTACCTACATTGGACTGTATGAAATATTGTGTGCGTAGAACAACAACGTGATTTGTCATTTTGAATATTCTTTTAATAATGTTCTACAGACTTGAATCAAGAGAAGCTGTGGCTCCCCTATTGGTCATGGGTTTCCCTACGATGGTCGTACCGGTGAGTTGCTCAGATGTTCTCTAGGTGTGGATCGGAAAGTTAACAAACGATGATCGTGACAAGCTATGGACTTGGGGAATCTCCTCAAAATTCTTAGACATTGTAAATGTGGAGGTCTCCCGTTACTTCTTATGTGCAACTGCCTGATTTTGGAAGCCTGCAAACCACACATTCTACTTCGGAAGAATTGAGGTAACACCTACTTTGGAAGAGGTCCGTCAGGTGTGTTGTCTACAAAAGTTTCTTGGGCCCATTGTATTTATGAGGCGAGATGGATACTCTTCTATGCTAAGTGAACTGACTTGCCTGTCGACCAACGATTGTGGTTGTCAATTAATCTGTAATGATGGGCAATCTCCTATGCTACAACTGATTTACTTTGACAACATAGCTGAGATACGCACCTCCTTGGGCGATAAGTTGTGGCTGAGAGGCTTTGTTGTTCGCTTTTTAGGCAAGCTAGTGTTTAGCCATGGCCGGATAGTCATGAACATCGTGGTGGTGGAAATTTCTTTGGCAGTGATAACCTGCCAGATAGACCTGACCCCATTATCCTACCAGAGAGTTACCGGGCCCTAGACCGGTCACTACGACGGTGTCGACATTTCTATGGTTGTGGTGCTTTTGTACAAGTATGGTTGGCCGCTCATCTGGGTGTAGAGGTCATATGCCATCAACGGTTAGCCTTCAAATCTTATTGCCGAAGTGATCATGCTCGCACCCTCACATCAGTTTGCAAGGAGTATGAGTGACTAGAGTGGTTGACAGAAGATAAGGTGACCTGGCGCATCACTCCTTCGGTAACTCACAACTTTGAAGCTTTCTTCAATGATACGGACATGTAGCTTATCATCCTTCCGAGGCTGATGGGTGGTGTCGAATATCATCCAATCCGTGTGACGCAGCAGTTCGGTTAACGACAAGACTCCTTTGCTTAAGGACCGATGCCAGCTCAATTTTAGGAGTACCCCCTGAGCTCCTATACTACGACAAAGGAACTATCATGCCTACTTACCAGCTCCATCCGATCGAGCGACCATACTGTCACAGAAGGGAAGCGTTGTTCAGCTGACTATGAAGCCGAAACGGAAGAAACCTGGCCAATTGTAGACACCCCAAATTTCCAATTTTGCAAGATGAGGATCTGGTGGCTGAGCTTGAACCTTGGTTGAGCCCATTTGGGCCCACAAACCCTCATTAGGCCATTTAATTCATGGAAACCCAATTAGGCCCGTGAAGGCCCACTTAGGCCCATTAAGC
>JAMKQA010026175.1:0-15167 GCA_024699735.1 Posidonia australis
ACTCAAAATGATACAACTTTGATTATGTTTATGCAATATCTTTGCATTACGCACCTGACTCGAAATAAAGAGTGATACTTCTGAGCATTAAGACACACTTCTTACACATCATGCACCTACTAGCATAAGGCACTAAGCATAGCATGGCATATCGCCCTCGGGCGTATAGCAAAAGGCTGAAGAGCCGATATTTCATTTGCAAAAGAGAAATCATTAGAAGACTGATTCGTTGGGCGTGCGAGGGTGCCTAACACCTTCCTCGCGCGTAACAGGGATCCTTACCCGCATTTTTGGTTTTTACGTAGCCCCCTTTTATTTTGTTTGCATGATTCTTCATGTGTTTATGGTTTTCCTCGTCTTCCATAATAGACTAGGTGGTGACTCCTGCATTTTGCATTTTTTTTTTCTCCTTTCTTTTTGTCGTGTCGCTCCTTTGGCACACACATCACCTACCCGTGTGGGCCACCCCCGTCGGCATGGTTATAATTTCATAGCAAAGAGAGTTGAGGATTTTCTCCAGAATTGCAAGATTAAGCATCACAGATCCTCCCCCTATCGACCACAGATGAATGGGGCAGTAGAGTCGGCTAATAAAAATCTGATAAAAATCTTGAAAAAGATGGCTGAGACTCATAATGACTGGCATGAAAAGCTGCCCTATGCATTATGGGCCCACAAGACCTCGGTCCGGTCCTCAACAAAAGCAACACCCTATTCTTTGGTGTATGGCATGGAGGCGATCCTTCCTTTTGAAGTCGAGATCCCGTCATTAAGAATCTTCAAGGAGGCAGAATTGGAGGAGGCAGAATGGATCCAAGATCGCTGTGTTCAGCTAGATTTGATTGATGAACATAGATTGCAAGCCCTGCATCATGCCCAATGCTACCAGAAGAGAGTAGCCCGAGCATATCAAAAGAAGGTCCGACCCAAAAACTTTGAACCAGGAGACTTAGTTTTGCGTGCCATTCATTTGCCCGATGCACGGGAAAAATTCAGGCCTAACTGGCGCAGACCATTTGTGGTCAAGGAGGCCCTGTGTGGAGGTGCAATCATTCTTGAAGGTATGGACCATAGGGAGCAGTCAGAGCCTGTCAATGCCTCCTACCTAAAGAAGTACTACCATTGACTCCTAGTCAATCCTAAGCCTTGCACCGTAAGCCATGCATTCTCATATTTCTTCTTTTCGCCTACTAATATTTTAGGTTATTGCATCCTAGCATAACATGAATAATCTCCTACACTTTCTCATTTTGCACTACATTATCATTGCCCGATGAGGAAAATCGGAAGCCTTCTTGCTTAATACAAGTCCAGTCCTCCTCACGTGTTACTACCCCTGGAACTTAGGATGTGAGGAAGAGAATTCAGTGAAATGGACGAAATGCACAAATTCCCAGGGGACCTATATCTCTAGAGGGAGTAAAAATGTTAGGTCTAGAGAGAGAATGAGGTACAAGGAAAAAATAAAGACTCTGGAGCACAAAAGAAAATAAGGAGACAGAAGTGGTAGACAGAAGCTAGCTCCATCGAGAGAGGCATACAAGACGACCCTATTCCTCCCATATAATTTGGAGAGGATTCGAAGCATGTACCTATAGATCCTACAAAGGGACTAGCCACCCCATTTATATCAAACAAACAGAGCAGCCACCCCCCTCAGCTTAGGTGTATATTACCTCTAAGCAGGAATAGGGTAAGTCAGCATGCCTTTGAGGGAGAAAAAGAAATGTGAATCCTTAAAAGAGTAGTTGTAGGGCCCCAAAATTTTGGCATGAAGTCCATAATATCTGAAGGAGAGCTACAAATAAACCTAAGTATCTAGGTTAGTGCCACATGACTCAAGGACAATTTCACTTCTTACAGTAGGCAATACAGGCCTCCTTGGCGTTGAGGGCGCCAATATCTATTAATCATACATTAATCCTCTCTCTGCATTGCACTTTTTGCACAACATCTAGTATCTTAAATCAAGCATATTTGTATATCACTTTGCAAGACATTTGCTCATATTCTGACCAGGGGCATGCTAACTGCCTTTTTGAGTCGTAATATGGGCAAATAGGCATTTGACTAGGGGCATGTTAGTCACTTTTTTGGTTGGAAGAATTTATGACCAAGGGCATGCCAGCTAAATTAGTCTTGGTAGCAGTTTTATGAAAATGTATGAACAAGCACAAGCAAGTCGAGATGTCACTAATACAAGCAAATTTATCATTATAGTCCATCAATGATACAAAATTTGCTAGTCAACTCTCGGTGTCTTTGAGCTGCTAGCCCTAGTGAAGCAAGTGCCACTAGGCAGTATCTCACTTATGAGCCATGTCTCCCTTATTTCAGTTTCATATTCCACTGTACAACTAGAGCCCTCAGTAATGGCAAGGTTGGAGGATTTAATACCAGCACGCATCATGCAAGCCAACTCTGAGGTTGTTACATTGGAGCCAAGAATATACCTCTTATAATAGTCAGGAATGGGACTTTGCTTAATGGAGTCCTGGCAGAAGCCGAAGTGGCGAAGAACTTGGATAGAGTGATATTCCACACCGCCTGTAAGCTCAGGAAGAACCACTAGCCTCATGTCCCCAGCATTAAAAAAGGCAGTAAAAGTCCTTGAGGCCGAGGATATAATGCACCATAATACCGTATCCTCAGCGAGATTCTGCAATCTGCAGCACAGCTCGTGTACACCTGGAAGTGTCCTTGAATGGTAAATGCGGCTATAAGCTCCAAATGCAGAAGGCCGAGGGCGTAGAACCTTCACTCCCATACAAGCAGCAAACCAAACCAGGCAAAACGGGTTGCATAGTTAAATAAGCACAGCAGAGTACTAAAACAAAATGGCTTGCTTACTTGCACCAGAGCGCCACAACCATGGAAGTGTCGGGAGCTTCCCAATGCCCGGTCCAAACCAATATAAGTCTCTGCAAGGAGAATGGGAGCAAGATCAATTTGGCGAGTAACCATCGCCCAAGCTATTTCTGCTACCTCAACAGCCACAGTCATCCGACCATGGCTAAAAATAAGCTCCCCAAGAAAGCACATCACAAAACCATGAAGCCATAGGTTGCCTAAAGAGGAACAGGCGTAGATAGTCTCATCAAAATAATCTAGACGCACCATGGTAGTAGATCCATCTCTGTAAATAAGGCTCTTCTCACAAACACTTCTAGTCAAACCAATCAAACGACTCAGAACTGAAGTATAGTTATCATGGCAGGTGAAGACAGGAGGGGACATGAATGGCGACAAGCCACATATCCATCTGACCTCCTCCAAACTCAGAGTCATTTCTATCTGCCCGAAGAGAAATACATGAAAAGTTGGCTTCCAGAATCGAGCCACGGCACATAATAGGTGCCAGTTCACCTCCACTTTAGCTATACTTAATATGGAGGAGGATATGACCCAAATCCACAGTTGTTTGCGATCTGCAGCAGTTAAAGCATCAATCCAGCCATGCAGAGCATCTGAACGAT
Organism: Posidonia australis; assembly: GCA_024699735.1. Classification (NCBI taxonomy): domain Eukaryota; kingdom Viridiplantae; phylum Streptophyta; class Magnoliopsida; order Alismatales; family Posidoniaceae; genus Posidonia; species Posidonia australis. Next base: position 3,477 of record JAMKQA010026175.1, read on the forward strand.
ATTTCAGCATCACCATGGTGGGATAGCTCTGTGGACACAAATTTGGGCCACATATGGAAGGAAAAAGGGAGAACTTGGCATAAATATGAGGCAAATAAAGTGATCCAACAGAATATGATCATAATATAAATGCAAATAAAAAAACATGATCAGGAAATTTTGTCTTGTTGTAAATCCGAGATAATATTGCAAAGATGAAATCTGTATTTTGCTTTTCCTTCTCATATAGCAAGGCATGAAGAAATCAACAAGGAAAAAACAACAAAAACATTCACGTACCATTGTAATAGCGTAGTTGGAGTCCAGAACAGATCAAAGAAAAATGCTACAAGCAAGCTATGAAGATTTGAGGTTGTTTGCAGAAGGGGCGGCGGTGCATCTCGCTGGGAATGCGAGATTATATAGGGAAGAAGAAAGGGGTCTTAGCAAAAAAGGAAATCACGCTGACCATTTTTGAGAGGAGCACCAAGGTGGCGCACCGAGGCGGCGCACCTAGGCAGCGCAAAAAACAGTTGAAAATTTCAGCAGCACCTCCCCTAAAATATGGACCTCGCCAAATCGACGCCATTTTCTTGAACCTGCACAGGAAATTTCATACAGCATACACAAACAATACCCCAGGAAAGGAGCGCATTCGAGAATTTGGAGTTGTCATTTTATAAAAGTTCTCAAACAGATTTACAATGTTACAGTGTTAATACAAGGCTTGACTATAGCAAAAAGATAAAAGATGGCTATTCCACGTCTGACTCCGCCTCGATGGACGACGCCTCTTGAAAACTCTTGGCCAAAAGACGGGCGCCTCGTCGAGTGATCCGACACGACCACTGAGCAGCAGCAACAGCCTGAGAACGGGCAGCAGAACTCTGGACCCTCTGGGAAACTTCAGTGTCTGAACGGTCTTCCTCACAAGCTTCCATAGTGAATTCCCCACTGCTAGCTGCATTCACCTCATGGGCGGGGAAATCTTGCGGCAATATCGAGATTTGTGCTAGTAGCCAGAATTATTGAGCAAAGAAGCAAGAGCAGAAAAAAAAAGAGAAATACCCGAATAATATTGCGCCAATGCAGTTCCTGCAAATTTACAAATATGTTAGGCATATTGTTGAAAATGGCAATTTACAAAAGTAAAAGTCATACCCTCTTCGTTGGATAACGGCATAAAAGGTGCCGAATTGTTCTTCAAAGCCCTGTTGAATTATGACGAATATCAGATTTATGTTGATTACCTGCATAGAAGTGTTAAGCAGAAATTATAATCAAATACCTTGGCCCAGTCGGAGGCGTACCACATGCCACGCTAGCTATCCCGAACAGCCTCCTCAAATAGGTACGGCTTCCCGACGCGTCGGTACCAAGCCAGATAATCTGTATAATTGACTTCCCGAAGAACATGCCTGTCCTGAGAAGCTATAGCTGCCGCATGCCGACTTCTGGACACAGAACGAGTCGAGGTCGTGCGATCCATGTCAGAAGGAGGGGGGGCAGGAATGTAGAACTCATTTAGAAACTGGTGCCTCACACGCCCTGGGAGAAAGTATGCTGATTTCTTCAAGCAATAAATTTTCACCTACTTGTCCCTCAAAACACGGCTGGAGTTTAGAGGAACCCAATCAAAGCCATCATATCTAGCAAATGGGCGCAAGTGAACCTGTTATAGAAAAGACAAGTATAATCAATTTAGGCAATGCTGGCTTAAAAGAACTGAAGGCTACAACATAAAAAGAAAACTTACATCCTCGAGCTCTACCAGGTTCAGCAGATACCGGTAGGACTCATAACTTTATACCCCTGCAGCAGCCCGATGGTCAGGCTCGACCCACTGTCGGGGAAGGGGCAGAATCTCATCACGAAGGCGACCGAAGCTATGCCCCCGTGTGATGTGCTCCATAATCCAGTACTTGCAATGGAAAGTAGAGGTTAGATATGAACTAAAAAGACATTTATTTTGCAAATAATGAAAATGAATACTTACAGTCAGCAGAGGATATAGCCCCACATAGGAGCGACGCCCAAGCTTGACTACATTGTCAAGCCCGCAGATCAGCCAAGTGTAACTGACGCCAGCCCAGTCATAGTGATCCATATGCTCCAGATTGGTTAAGTACGCTAACCAATCAGCATGAATGCAGTACGCAGACGAGTTGCAGAAAATCATTGCCAGCAGATCCAGCAAAAAGTGTCACAGCATGAAGTCCGCCTCGTCGGTATCAGGCTCGGGGTGAGGCCAGAACTGGTCCCACTCTCTCAACCACCCCACAGTGATCATGTGTTTTCCCCTAGGTGGCTAAGGAGGAACACGACCCAGGTGTGTAGGAGCAAGGTGCAGGCCATGAGTAGTCTCACCTATAATCGGCTCGTCATCGAAGGGGAGGCCTGTCAGCAGGGCCCACTGGTCTGGCAGGATGGTCAATTCTCTGAATGGGAAGTGAAAAGTGTGCGTCTCGAACCTCTACGTCTCCACCAGAGCTCGAAAGAAGTTGTAGTGGCCATGTATGACCGGAATGCGTAGTAAGCCACCGAATGGGGACCAGTGAAGGAGAAAATCCTACAGAAGCTCAGGCAGGCGGTGGAATTGGTCAAGCATTGGGGCCCAGTGACACCGCATTATCCGATTTGCATCATCGGCCTGAAATTTTAACAACAGCATTAATATCAAGTCAGAAAGTAATTTTTAAAGAACAGCAAAGCAAGAAATTACCCCAAAGTCGGGACCCTCGTAGATAAGATGGTCGCTCAGCAGTCGCCCCTCGAAATTACCAGACTCCTGGAAATACGTTCGTCAGAAAAGGCACCAGATTTATATACACATTGTCTTCCAGTTTGGACCTACCTCAACAGGGACGGCCAGAGTCGAGCTACTGGAGGCACGTGACCTCGGAGAACTACTCCGCCGCCGAAAACGAGAGCTAGACGGCGTATCCCGTGAGAGTTGTGGCGTTCCCTCCTTGGGAACTGGATCATCCTACAGAAAGTGCAAATACTACATTAAAACAGGAAGCAAGACAATGACATGTTGGAATCCAAGACAAAGTCAGATATTGCATTATAGTCAAAGACAGGATAAAAGGGGGGCATGGCATTTAAATGAAGTACTATGGCATATGGTGGTAGAAATACAAGTATAAATAGGCGTACAGTTACAGCTCAGTGTTACGTGGAAATGTGTAAATCATGTGGCAATATTTTCTTGTTGAAATATGCAGGAATGGAACACTCTGGAGCATGCTTCAGCAATTGAATGAGTTAAAGTGGCCAATTTGATTCAAAGCAACTTGTGGATAAATTTAGAAAACAACATAAAAAAATAGCATGGCATTCAATCAAAGTATGTATGACATAAACAACTGCAAGTCCTTTTGTACCCAAAAACCATCACCTTCTTCACGGCCTTCCATCATCACCACTTCAACCCATTGCCCGCCTACCACCAAAACCCACGGCCATCATCACCTTCTTCACGGCCTTCCGCCACCACCATAGCCAACCCACCACCACTAGAATCCGCCACGCCAACCAGCACCCCCGCAACCTCATAGTCGACCCATCTCCAGCCTGCCACCACGGCTTGCTCCACCAGCTACCCGCACCACTACTTCGGCCCGCCACCACCATACGACCAACCCATCAAAACCTGGCAACCAGCCCGCCAACGACCAATCCATCACCACCATTCCAACCTAAAAACCAACACAACGAGGCCAGCTCGTCATCCCAGCAACCCGCGCCTCCACACCAAACCCATCACCCCAATGGCCAAACCCCACCGAAACTGTCGGAGCCCATCCATCCGGCCGCCACCCCTAAAAAAAACAAAAGGGAATGCAAGCACAAAACAAGATCAAGAGGGGATCGGAAATAACTCCGTCGGCGAGCCTCTGTCCAGCCAATCTTGAAGGGTTCGGTCCATGCCGCCGTCGACCATGCCACCGCTGACCAGCAGCCGTCGCACCTCGCCGCACCTCATCGACGTGCCAAATCCCCCCACCAGCCGGAAGCACCCCGTCAGTGCACCACAAATGCCACTACCGTGAGGACATGAGAATGGAAGAGAGAGTGGGGCTTTCGTTGAGGAGAAGAGATGAAGTGGGAGGAGAAATGGATTTCATTTGGAGAAAGAAAAGAAATAAGAAGGAAGAAGAAGAGGCACGCGTATTAAGGAAGGATTTAAATGAAGGAAAATATATAAATGTGAATAAGTAAGTATGTTGCTTTTGCAAGAAAAAAGACAAAGCAATGAAGAATAGCAATGCAGCATAAGCTCAATTGCAATCCCAAGAAGCAGGAAGTAATGCAGAATGTGCCTTGGCAGTTATGACAGTTAACCAGTGGGACCCTCTTATAAATAATTTATTAGTCGAGGTTCAAAATGCAAAATGGTAGTGAAAATTGCGTTTCAGCCCCTAGCACTTCACAGCTTGCACTTCAAGAGCAGAATATACAGTGTCAAGAAAAGCCAGCACATGGCCCGTGAAAATGCACCAAATGGGGTAATTTGTAGAAAACCCCCTACATTCCTTAAATTTGCAGAATAGTCCACAAAGGATGTGGGAAGTTTTGTTTGAAGCAAGCATTTGTTGATATACAGTAGAATATCGAATATCACAGCACAGTGGCAATACAGCAATCAGAAGGTTGTCATGATTGGGAAATTTACCCTCAAGTTTTGGGAAATTGCAAATAAACCCTCACCTTTTGCAAATAATGCCACATTAGGTCGAAAATTCCAGCAAGATTCCTTCAGAGGAGATTGTACATGCATCTCAACAAGAATGTCGGTTTCTGCACCACAGCATCAGCAGCAAGCACATTTATAGTTCTGCCCTTCGGAGCACCATGGCAGTTCTCCTTCCTAGGGGACAATCCAGGGATCATCGTTTTGATTTCTCAGGATCTCCTTCCAAGCGGATGAGATCCTTCTACCAGTTTCTCTTGGATTTTCGCGGGCTCGAAATCCAGCTTGTTGACTTTGACCGGGCGGTCAATGTCATTTGCCCTCTTGGATTTTCGCGAGCGCAAAATCCAGCTTGTTGACTTTGACCGGGCGGTCAATGTCATTTGCCCTCTTGGATTTTCGTAGGTGTAAAATCCAACTTGTTGACTTCGACTGGGCGGTCAATGTCATTTGCCCACTTGGATTTTCGCGGGTGCGAAATCCAACTTGTTGACTTTGACAGGGCGATCAATGTCATTTGCCCTCTTGGATTTTCGCAGGCGCGAAATCCAGCTTGTTGACTTTGACCGGGCGGTCAATGTCATTTGCCCTCATGGATTTTCACGGGCGCGAAATCCAGCTTGTTGACTTTGACCGGGTGGTCGAAGTCTTTGCCTTCTCTCGGATTTCCCCTGGGCAGGAAATTCGACGGCTTGACCTTTCGACCGGATGGTCAGGGTCCTTGCCCTTCTCTTGGATTTCCTCGAGCAGGAAATCCGACGGCATGACCTTTTGACCGAATGGTCCAGGTCCTTGCCCTTCTCTTGGATTTCCCCGGGCAGGAAATCTGGTGGCTTGACCTTTTGACCAGATGGTCAGGGTCCTTTCCCTTCTCTCGGATTTCCCTGGGCAGGAAATCCGACGGCTTGACCTTTTGACCGGATGGTTAGGGTCCTTGCCCTTCTCTCAGATTTCCTTAGGCAGGAAATCCGGCGGCTTAACCTTTTGACTGAGCGGTCAAGGTCCTTATCCTTTCTCTTCTGGGCTTTTGCGGACGCAAAATCCAGTTGTTTGACCCTCTGATCGGGCGGTCAAGGTCCTTTTTCCTTTCTCTTCTGGGTTTTCACAGGCACGGAATCCAGTTGTTTGACCCTCTGACCGGGCGGTGAAGGTCCTTTTTTTCTTTTCTCTTCCGAGTTTTCGCAGGCGCGAAATCTCTTTGTTTGCCCTTAGTCCGTGTGGATAGGGCTCTCTTGTTTGACAAATGGTATTTTGTCATGCCCCTTTCTTTTGGGCTGGTATCCCCAACTACTCGGTTGATAACCGTCATGCTGTCTGGCGATCGAGATGACAAGACTTAGCTGGCTCGTCATATCACGTCTCTTCAGGTTGATACCCTCAATAATCCGGTTGATGAGTCCGATAACTTATCATTTTCCTGCTAGTGGTTCCCTTTGTTTGCAGGATCACTTTATCTTTTGCCTTGTTATTTCAGCACTAGCATCAGCATTGCATCGCCTTACAAGCACCCATTCTTGTGTTTTATGTTTCCATCCATTTTGCATCGGCCTTCGGGATCAGCTCTTGCATTTTTCGCATTGGCATCACATCCCCAGCATGTAGGTCAGCAATCACATGCATTTTGCACTTGCATTTGCATTTGGCAACAAGTCATGATTTTCAGTGCATTCGTCGAATAAGTGATTTACCGCCTAAAGCAAAAACCATCCTTCAGTAACCTCAAAATGGGGGTATCTTGTCAACCCTGAGCATCAGTCTTGGTTCCTTTCGTCCCTCGACCTCGCTCAGGGAGGGGCATCTGTAGACACCCCGCTTTTGAGGTAACTCATAGATAAATTTTCCAGATGTTGCTTTGGAGGTGCCAAACCCAATCCCATCAGTTAAACCAGCCACAAACCTACAACATGCCTGCAGCCCAATTAGAAATCCAGACAAGTAGGGGAGAGCACCAAGGTAGAGCACCAATATTAAGCATTTAGCTAGCTCACCAAGCAGGAGCACGGAAGTGGAGCATCTAGCTAGAGCACTAGGCTAGCGCACTGACCTGGCGCACATCCATTTGTCAGGCTGCTGATTGCTGGCTTTCCACCTCCCATGGCTGTAACCTTCACCAGCGAATATGCCATGCAATCTTCCCTAGGCTCTTCATTTACAAGGCTGCCTGCATTCCATGGGGGTTACCCTTGGGAAATTCTATATAAGGACCCTTATAGGCAACCAAAAGGAGGGGTTAGAAAACCTTGATCAAGCAATCCTAATCTAAGAGAGCACCTTGAGCAAGCCATATACTCTTTTCAGCAACCTATTCTCGTTTTCTAGAGTATTCCCTTGCATATTAAAGCATCTCCAGCCCTTCCAAAGCAACAAGGATCATATTATCTTGGGTTTTCTAAGAAGGGACATCTTGGACAAGGTAGGTTCCTTTCTTCTCTTCTAGTTTTTAAATCTTAGTTCTTGCACTGGATAAAGCATGCCTTGGACTTCATATATTATCTGATTTTTGCTGTTTACATGAGAGTTCTATGATAAGATTGTTTGTTTCCTGTGCAAGATACTCTACATTTAAATTTATATGATAAAAATCTGCACCTTGTTATTCTTATGAGTTGTTTTTTTTTCTTTTCTATTTTCTTTACACAAGGAACCATGATTCATGCACGTGTATACTAGGAATTATGCAGTAGATATGTTCCTCAAGTATCCATCATATGCATATAGTTGCTAAACTCACTCACTCATTTCTTATGCTTTAGCATTTCATGCAGGCACTATAGCCATGAACCCATGATTTGCCATGATTAAGACTTTAATAAAAGACATTCATTTGTTAGTGTTTCATCATGTCTTAGTCTCTTGTCATTTGTATAAACAAATCTGGGTTAAGAAAATCATTTATCTCTGAATCTGGATCAGATCATGGATCAGACTGCAGTCAGATTCAGATTTTCCAAAGAGCACCATTCTGGAGCACCAATCTGGCGCACCATAGTGGCGCACCTAAGCAGAGCACCACTTTGGCGCACCATTCTGGGGCACCAATCTGGCGCACCATAGTGGTGCACCTAAGCAGAGCACCACTTTGGCGCACCATTCTAATGCACCAGACTGGTCAGAGAGCATATCACCTTCTTTTGCATCCTCATCTGCATGTTTTCTCGGATGACTTTGAGTCTGATTCTTTTGGCAATAATTCTCTGATATTTCATGATTTCGCATGCATGATTTCAGCCTCAACTGATATTGTTTTCTAAGTCGTTTTACACTTTGTATCCTCAGCCCATGGCTGCAATCTAGTAGGTTGATTGCACTTTGCTCCTATATGGAGATTTTTATGCATCAGCCTATGATCCAGGTGACATGGCTAAACTCTATTGCTTTCATTTGGCATGAATAGGGTGTGATCTTGTGTGAGGCTATCAACCCTTGAGCACAAGGTCCATAAATCTTCTCATACTTGCATTTTTCTAGATTTATAAAGTATGTTTTCCAAGTTTGCAAAAGATTTTATGTTGCATAACATTCTAGAACGCATTTATATATGACATTGCACTACATGGATTTCTGTGTTTTCCTTGGCACATCTTTCTGGCCCACACAGGAGCACATAGGTGGCGCACCAAACAAGCACATCAGCCTGTTTTCAATAGCACACAACAACTTTTCCCAAGGTTTTTAGCATGTTTTCCGGTCTTGATTTGCTTCTGGATTCTTCTGGTTGTCTTCCTTGATATACCAGGAGGACCCAACTCTGTTTTCAAACCTATTATGCATGTTAGATCATACATTGCATGTAGTAAAGCAAGGATGAAAAATCACTCGAAATTATTAGATCTTTGATCTTATTTATGCAATACCCTTGCATCAATGCTTGACCCACGATACGAGTGATCCTTCTGAGCATTATGACACACCCCACATCCCATGCACCCTTATTTAGCATAAGACACCATTCTCACCTAGCAAGGCATGGCATATCGCCCTCGGGTGTACACTAAAGGCTGAAAAGCTGACATTTCATTTAAGTATACGAGAAACCTATAGAAAGACCGATTTATCGGGCGCACGAGGGTGCCTAACACCTTCCTCGTGCGTAACAGGGATCCTTGCCCATTTCTGGTTTATGACCTGCTTTTCATTGGCTTATTTGCATGATTTATATGGTTTTCCTCGTCTTCCGTTTTAATAGACTAGGTGGCGACTCCTGCACTTTATTTTTATTTTTGCCGTGACTTTGTCGACCCTCGCATATTTGGCCTTTCACGCCAAGTCCTGAGGCTGTCGCCTGCATGGCTACAAAAACACTGAGCCGTAACTATACGCCTATTTATACTTGCATTTCCGCCACCATATGCCGTAACGCTTTATTTAAATGCCATGCCCCCTTTTCTTATCTTGTCTTTGACTAAAATGCAATACTTGACTTTGCTTGGATTCTATGTGGTCTTTGCCCTTTTGTAGGATGATCCAGTTCCCGAGGAGGATACGCCACAGTTCTCACGGGATACGCCGTCTAGCTCTCGTTCCCATCGGCGGGGTAGTTCTTCGAGGTCACGTGCCTCCAGTAGCTCGACTCCTGTCGTCCCTGTTGAGGTAGGCCCAAACTGGAAGACAATGTGTACAGGATAAATCTGGTGCTCTATCTGACAAATGCATTTTCAGGAGTCTGGTAATCTCGAGGGGCGACTGCTGAGCGACCATCATATCTGCGAGGGCCCCGACTTTGGGGTAATTTCTTGTTTTGATGTGCTTTAATTATAACTTGCCTTCTGACTTGATATTAATGCTGTTCTCAATATTTCAGGCTGGTGATGCAAACCAGGTAATGTGATGCCACTGGGCCCCAATGCTCGACCACTTCCACCGCCTGCCCGAGTTTTTACAGGATTTTCTCCTTCACCGGTCTCCATTTGGTGGTTTATTACGCATTCCGGTCATACATGGTCACTACAATTTCTTCAGAGCTTTAGTGGAGAGGTGGAGGTTCGAGAAGCACACCTTTCACTTCCCATTCAAAGAGCTGACTATCCGGCCCGACCAGTGGGCCCTACTAACAGGCTTCCCCTTCGAAGACGACCGATTATAGGTGAGACTACTCATGGCCTACACCTTGCTCCTACACACCTGGGCCGTCTTCCTCCTAAGCCACCTAGGGGGGAACACATGATTACTGTGGGGTGGTTGAGAGAATGGGACCAGTTCTGGCCTCACCCCGAGCTTGATACCGACGAGGCGGACTTCGTTCTGCGACACTTTTTGCTGGATCTATTGGCAATGATCTTCTGCGACTCGTCTGCGTACTGTATTCATGCTGATTCGTTAACGTACTTAACCAATCTGGAGCACTTGGATCACTACGACTAGGCTGGCGCCAGTTACACTTGGCTAATCTGTGGGCTTGACAATGTAGTCAAGCTCGGGCGTCGCTCCTATGTGGGGCTATATCCTCTGCTGACTGTAAGTATTTATTTTCATTATTTGCAAAATAAATGTCTTTTTGGTTCATATCTAACCTCTGCTTTCCATGGCTAGTACTGGATTATGGAGCACATCACACGGGGGCATAGCTTCGGCCGCCTTCGTGATGAGCTTCTGCCCCTTCCTTGCCAGTGGGTCGAGCCTGACCATCGGGCTGCTGCAGGGGTGTAGAGTTATGAGTCCAACCGGTATCTGCTGGACCTGGTAGAGCTCGAGGATGTAAGTTTTCTTTTTATGTTGTAGCCTTCAGTTCTTTTAATACATATACTGCCTGAGTTGCTTATACTTGTCTTTTCTATAACAGGTTCATCTGCGCCCATTTGCTAGATATGATGGTTTTGATTGGGTTCCTCTGAACTCTGGCCGCATTTTGAGGGACTAGCAGGTGAAATTTTATTGCATGAAGAAATCAGCATACTTTCTCTCAGGGCACGTGAGGCACCAGTTTCTAAGTGAGTTCTGCATTCCTGCCCATCCTCCTTTTGATATGGATCGCCCGGCCTCGACTCGTTCTGTGGCTAGAAGTTGGCATGCGGAAGCTATGGCTTCCTGGGACAGGCATGTCCTTCGGGAAGTCAATTATATAGATTATCTGGCTTGGTACCAACGCATCGGGAAGTCGTACCTATTTGAGGAGACTATGCGGGATAGCCAGCGTGGCATGTGGTATGCCTCCAACTAGGCCAAGGTATTTGATTATAATTTCTACATAACACTTCTATGCATATGATCCACATAAATCTGATATTTGTCATAATTTATAGGGCTTTGAAGAATAATTCGGCGCCTTTTACGCCGATATCCGACGGAAGAGGGTATGACTTTTATTTTTGTAAATTGCTACTTTCAACGCGCCTTTTACGCCTGACATATCTATATACTTGCAGGAATTGCGCTGGCAAAATATCTGTAGACACCCCGATTTTGAGGTAGTTCATTGATAAGGCCTCATTTGTTGCTTTGGATATGGCTGACCTTTGGACCAATCCCTAAGCCCGCAGCCCAGTTAGAAAACCAGACCAATAACCAAGCACACCTAGCTAGCACATCAACCCAGCACATCAACCTAGCACAACAACCCAGCACACTAACCTAGCACACCAACCTAACGCACTTCCCTAGCACACATACGTGACGCACTTATCCAGCGCACCTCCCTGGCGCACAAGGCTGCGACTTCTGGCTTTCCACCTTCCTTGGCTGTTACCTTCAGCAGCGAATGTGTCGTGGAATATTCTAGGCTCATCGTCTGCGAGGCCCTCCATATGCCCGTAACTCACCCCTGAGGGCTCCCTATAAAAGGACCCTCATAGGCATCGTTTTTCAGGGCCACAACAGAGAGACAAAATCCGGAGAGCTGAGAATTCTGAGCAGAATCCTTGCACCCAGCCATTTTCCACTCCAAAACCCAACCTTTGCACGAGCTGTTCGATCAGTCCAGCAGCGTATTTTCATTCCCTGGAGTACCCCCTTGCGTCCTGAAGCCTTCCAAAGCAACGAGGTTTTCTTATCCGTGATATTGCAAGAGGGAACACATCGAG
>JAMKQA010026177.1:0-12262 GCA_024699735.1 Posidonia australis
AAAAAAAAATCAGTTTAAATGCCCTGTTCTCAGTCGCGGGACTTCACCCGCATCTCCTGCTCGCGGAAGGGAGCCTCCGCACCTGCCCCGAACCGCGCGCCTCTCCCCAACCGTCGCTCCTGCTCCGATGGGTCGCGGAAGGGAACCACACCTCTTCTCCAGCCATCGCTACTGCACCGAACCACGTGCGCTTTCTCCCCTGCCGTCGCGACTGCCCGGAACCGCGCGAGCTTCTCCCCTGCCGTCGCGCCTGCTCCGAGTCGCGCATCTCTTCTACTGCCGTCGCGCCAGCTCACGGGATACTTGGACGCAGGGATCCGTCGAGCTCTCTGTTTGCTCGTGCCTTCTCCTCGTCCGTCGCGTCCGCTCCGCGCGTGGATGCATCCGCACATCCGCACCTCTTCTCCCTCCTCCAATGCTATATAAGGAGGAGGCATGGTCTGTGTTTTAGTATTGCAAATACAGAGAAATTGATTTCTTCTGTTCTCTGTCTTTGAGGTTTCAGCTGGTCTGAGTTGTATTCCAGTAAGGTTTCTGTGAGTACGAGTTGTACAAGAGTTGCACTCTTGGTCTGTTTTGTAATCTTCTGAAGAATAGTGAAACCTATCTGTCCTGTGGACGTAACCCTTATTTGGGTGAACCACGTAAATTTGCGTATTTGTTTTTTATTTCTGTTCTTCATTTCATTTCAGTTCATTTCATTTTATATTTTCTTGTTTAACTAATCCTTAAACTTAACAATAACCATAAGTCCTAGTCTTCATTTTTTCAATGTGGAATTATTTCAACACTCTTACTTACTTGTGGCCTATTTTAAGTCCAATAAGTGTCTCTTTTAAACATAGGTGGATGTGTGTGGACTTGGGTCTGTTTGAGTCTCTTTTTACTCTAATATCATGTTGAAATATAGACATCTGTTAGAGGAAAACAAAGAGATAAGTCTTATTGATCAACTTTAAGTACATATATATAGTGATAATGATATTCATATAGAGTTAACGGATATCCATATAACCACTAAAGAATAACCCATCTAATAACGTTAACAACATCCAACTCAAAACTAATTGACAATGAGTAGAAAGGTCCATCTATATATAATTATAAGTACTAGTCATCACTTTTTCAATGTGGGATTATTCCAACAAGTGGGTTTTGTGGTCTTTCTAATTTTGTCTTTGCAATGGTTGAGATGGATGCTTCCATAGCAGTATGGCATGGCTGGAGGTTTTGCTTGGCTTGTGAGACTATGGGCTGAACTTTGCATCTTTTCTGTTTCTCCCCTTTTCTGTTTTGTTTGCGCCTCTACGTCCTTCACAGGATGGTCTTTTGAGTTGGTTTTTGTACACTTTTTGCTGTTTTTTAGTAGAACTCTTTCTCTGAATGCCAAAAAACACACCTTGTTCTGAGACTATGAGTATTACTGGTTTTCATCATCTATTAGGAAGCAAAATGATTAGTGCCATGAGTTCATTATGGTCAGAAACTGCAGCATAGAATGTTTCCTGTTATTCACTTGAGCGTGCCATCTTGTTTTCCTTAATTTTAACATATCCGTGTTCAGTGTTCAATCTTTCTTCTATTTTGTTTTGTCTGTCTCATAGGCTTGAATCAGCACAAAGAAGCAGAGAGCCGCCTTCTGAATCAAGAACTCGAAAAAAAGAAGAAGATGCCAAGATACATGGTATAATCTGAATAATTACAATTTTTCCTTGAAAATTATGTGTTCAATATTGTTTGTTTGGTTATTATTATCATAGTTGTATGGTTAATGGCAAGTAGGTAATAATTACTAATTTTTGTTGCTTAAATCTTGTTCTTGTTGGATAATGATTGCCGTAAAAAATGAAAGCAAAAAACTTTGGATCTTATGAATGCACCAAGTTAAACATTATGCAAAATCGGAAAAGGCCCTTTAATTTGCATTAGTTATCATGCAATTGAACTACATGTGAAAGAATAAGGTTCTGTTTTGTTGGAAGAAGAGCACTTTGCCATATAAAATTGATGACCTGATGGGAGAGTAGTTTGTGAAGGACAAGATCTTGGAGACAAAAGTCTCGTGGCTTCAAGCTGGTGATTGCAATATTTCTTTCTTTGTCATGCCTTCCACAGAGGCACGCATGTATGATCAGTAAAGTGGGGGTGCAATGCTTTGAAGGGGCCTCAATTAGGATGAATATTTCAGATTATATTGAAGGAGCCTTTGCCAAACAGAGAGGACATGTGCTGATGTGTTGGCAGTTGTCTTTGTTGCTTAAGAGAAGAGGATGTAGATCATTTTTGTGCAGCCTTCTCTATTGAGGAGGTTTTGTTGGTTATTAATAGCATATAGGGAGAAAATTCTTTTGACTAGGTGGTTTTCCAATTATGTTTTTTAATGTGCAACATTAATGCATGTATTAATGAGTTAATGTATTATCTTTTTTGGGTAAACAAACATTAAAATAATATCATTACAATAAATAATGAGATATCAAAGTTGTTGGGAGTAAGTTACGACAACTACTTAAGCATATTCCTTGTTATTAAGTACATTTTTTGCTAATTGACCTTTTTGAAATTATTTGAGATCATGCTCTTACACGTCTTCCAAAAGTATTTGAGAGTATTCTGAAATATGTAAAATTATCCAAAATTAAAATTATAATTTTTAAATAAGGATACACACGTGGTATGTGTGAAGGACTGGGAGTATCAGTGAATGTCAGTATTTGATATGGATTTGTTAGGAGGTTTAGAAGAATCTGTGCTTTGTAGATCCATATACCTGTTTATGTGCCCATGTACCCAACAAGAGAGGTTAAAGTCATTCTAATTATATTTACTTCTCTTTTCCTCTCTAACATGGTAATCAGATCCACCAAAACTACTTTTGCACCACCCAATACACTCACCAATCTTTTCGCTGGTTACCATTAATGCAAAACTGGCCTTCTCAACAACTTTGGTAACCTGTTGGGGGTGAGATGGTAGAGAGAGTGACAGAGAGAGTGGTGATAGAGAGAGAGGAAGTACGGTTGGAGGTGCTGGTACCACCAACCAGAGAGATGTTAAGGCCACCAATGCCATTCCATTGAGGAGTGGGCCCTTAGGATTAAAATAAGGTGCTGGGAAAGGAAACAGGGAGAAGATCAAATCAGAAGAAGAGTGAGGTGATCTGCCTCAGGTGTTTGATAAAGGCCATTTGCAAACAGAGTGTAGAAACTCTTGGGTGTGTCAAAGATGCAAGGGTATCAGTCATATTGGAGATGTTCTCAAATGGTGAAATCTACCCAGATGGTTCTTGATAAACCCATTTCTACTGATCTGTTTGTGAACAAAGATTAGAGTTTTGCGGCGTGGTTCTGAAGTTGTGCTCCTCTGAGGCATGTTCTTTGCTGTGGTGTCTCACTTGTCTCTGATGGTTGATATTCTGTTGTTCAACATGAATTTGTCATCAAGAAGTTGGAGATGGTTGCTGTTGTGGACTGGGAGATGAAAAAAGGTTGGGATTAAATCCAAAGCCAATTCCGGCATAGATAGTGGGGTGATTACCAAATTTTATGTAATTGGTGAGAAGAGGATTGTCATCTTCATGCCCAATAAATAGTTTTTGGATGAACTCTTAATGATGGAAGAGGATGTAGTTGGTGGGGTGACAACAGCAATAGAGGTGGCGCCTTTGCCTCATGGTGGTGGTAATTTCTGGAATTCCTCTTTGTGCTCAAGTTAAGGAAACAATTGCAAAAATTGTACAGTAGCTTGGAACTTTCAAAGGTATTGCAGAGGGGAGGCATTATGCTAATGATACACTATTGAGTGTGGCTTTGGTTGTAGTACCCTCATGTTGTATTGCTCAAATAGGTGAAAGGTCATTTAATCTTTCACCGGTAATTGTAGGTTCATATGAAGGAACAAATATGCTGATTAAAGGAGGGATATGAGGTTTATGGTGTGGCAGATGTGAACGTAGCTAATTGGAACGTGTGTCCATTGTGGTTTGCACTCCTGGTGGAAAATGCTTGGTGGGGGAAGAAGAAGACGATGACCAGTTGTTTGTGCTGGAGGAAGAAGATGAACAGTTGAACGTTTTGTCTATCGAGTTAACTTGGGTACCTCAATCAAGTCAAAGGCTTCCTTCAATCCCAATTGGGGTGGGCTGTGATGGTGGGCAAAATATTGGGCTTTGTCCTGTTGTGCATGACTTCGTTTTTAATTAAAAGAAAGCAAAAAAGGTTAGGGAAGATGGTGATGGTTATGTGGATCCGGATTTGACCCTGGTGGACTTGTCCTCCTCACCTGATTTGCCTCTTCCTCTAGTTCCTGCTGGCAAGTGGAATGGGTTCTGGCCCTCACCTCTGCCTTTGGTTTTCGTCAGTGAGCAGAATCACTTCTGTGATGGTTCTTCTCCATTCATCTTTGATCATGTGGAAGTTGAAGAGAATGAGCATGGTCCTGTGTCCTTGATGTTTTTCCAATGGACTGGAGGGTGGAAGGTGGGTCTATGTGTTGCAGCTATCCATCACCTTGTTGTACCTTTTCTGTCATGGGGTCTTCATGGATATGTTGGAAGGAATCCTTCTGGGTTTGTGGTGGATGATCCTTGGAAAGTGACGAGATCTCACTTCTCTGGGAAGTTTGGTTTAGCGCTGGGGAAGTCCCTCTTTAAAATTTTTGATGCTGCTGCAAGCAAGCTAGTGGTTTTGGAAGAGCTTGTTGAATTTGCCATGTGTCCTATTCTGCGGTGGATGCTGCGCTCTGGATCTACATATTTTGATCCAGACAGAAGATGGTAAGCAGGGAAAGGAGGATGATGCTGTTTGTCAAGGGATGAGAAAGCACCATGTGGTAAGTGGTAAAAAGTCCCATCATCATGAACATTCCTCCTTTTGACAATTCTATGCCTTTCTTCCATTCTTCCTCTCGTTTTCCTTATTGTCCTTACCTTTTGCAGTCTTCAACAGGTTTAAGTGCTGAAAAGGACAATATCAATGCAGTTGTAGATGGGGATGACTGTAGCGTGTTTACAAGTGGTGGGACTGAAATGGGCATGGGTTTAGGTTATGGTGAAATAAATGTTTACAGAAGAAGAAGATGGCATAAGGGAAAGAGGAAGTTTGTTAGAGCGATGAGTGGGGTGGAGGGAGTGAATGCTTTTAAGTATGGTCCAATGAGTTCTTAGTAGAATTTTGTAAGATTTTTGGCTTTTCCTTTTTAGACAAAACAAGTGATAAAAGAAAATACTTTCTCCAGATGAGACCGACGCCTGACGCATGCAACTGAGCCGTGTCATGTAGGCGGTAATGTTAGATGGGTGCAGAGTGTTATCAAATGAAGATTATTTTTTGGAATGTCAGGACAGTGGTAATAAGTGTTGTTCTGTCGATTCAGAGTTTTAGAGTTCTAAAGCTGATGTGGTGTGCCTTTAGGAATTGAAACTTGCTTGTATTGATGTGAGCACTTCTTGTTTTGCTGGTAACAGATATGAAACTTTTGTGTTTAAGGAGTCTGCAGGAGCTTTTTGTGGTTTTGTCACTTCATGGGATGGATCTATTTTTTGTTGCACTTGCAGTTTGGTCCTAATCCTTGGTTTATTGATAATTCTAAAACATAAGATTTCAGGATTGGGATGTGGATTTTTAATGTCTATGGGCCATGAGAGTTGTTCTTGAATTTGGATGGGCTTGAGTTCAGTCAGTGATGCAGAGGCAAATGCTTTGGAAGTTGAATTTTCTGGATGTAGTTCCGAAAGTTGTTTACATGATGACTGGAGACAAAGCTCCAGGCCTTGATGGTTTTCAATCTTTTTTTTAAGATATTAGGAGATTTCAAAACAGTGATCATGGAGCTTATTAGAGCTTTTCATCTGTAAGGTGGCGATATAGGTCTTGCAAATTCTATTTTCATTGCTAAAAAAGAAAGGGCAGTAGATGTGCTGATTTGGACTAGGTGTACTATATGTGATTAGAGCATCATTCAGAAAAGTAAGGCCATTCCATAATGGGATCACGAGATTGTTGCAAATTGCCTACTTAGCGTTAACGCCATTGATGGTGAAGATCATTGAAGATTTCTGGTATGCTTTTGTTCAGGGTAGACTATTTTTGGATGGTTTTTTTTTGGTAGCATATGAATGCATTCGGTCAAGGTGTTGTCGTGGTGAGCCAGGTTTGATTTGGAAATTGAATATGGAAAAAACATGTGATGGTGCTCATTGGAGCTTCTTGGAGAAGGTTACGAGATGTATGGGATTTGGGACAAAATGGCGTGATTGGGTGGGTTACTATGTTAGCTTTTCCATAATTTTGAATGCTTGTTGGTGACTTGCCAGAGGTTATTTCGATTGTGTTCAGTTCCTTAGATAAGGGGTTCCATTATTGCAATTATTATTTTCTGGGACGGCAAGGTGTTTGGTCACATTTCTGTCTAGGCAAAATGGTAGGGAAGATTCCAGGTTTCTGTCCTATTAGGGGTGTAAAATGTGTGCCTTATCTTCACTATACTACTGATGATACCATTGTTTTCTTTGGCACTTCTCATCAATAAGTGATTTGCTTAACATGCATTTTGGGTCTTTTTTGAATGATTACTGGTTTAGAGGTCAACTTTCACAAGTCAACAGTCACAGATGTATGTTGCAGTGACACTTTTATGAAAAAGGAAGTTGAATTTTTGGGTTGCAAAACTGAAGTTTTTCCCCTTTAAGTATTTGGGATTGCCAGTGAACAGGAGATTGGGGACTAGTAGTTAACAGATTTAGGAGGAGACTATCACGGTGGAATGGAAGATACCTTTCCATGGGTGGGAAAGTGACTTTAATCTCCTTGGTCCTGTCCAATTTGCTGATTTTTTATCTCTTTATATTTAGAATTTTAGCGGTTGTGGCACATAGAATTGAAAGATAGTGGAAAGGTGCAAAATGGGGTACATAAAGGTTTTTGCATGGTGGCATTGAGCTGAACTTGTAGACCAGAAATTGAAGGATGTCTTGGTCTTTGTGATATTCGCTTGTTCAATTTGGCTCTCTTGGGAAATGGCTTGAGACTTGGGATAGGTGGGGAGAACGGAACTATTTTGTGGCAGAAAGTAGTTATTGGAAAGTGGTATATGGGTGGGTTTTTCATTTTAGGGTTGGGTTTTGGCTTTTTCATAATAAGTGGGGCTCTGGGAAATAGGTTGGTAGGGTTTTGGGGAGGAGTGTTGGAGGCTGAGGAGGTATTTAATTATGGAAGAAAGGTGGTGGTGATTGGGTATTTGGGAGAGGTTTTAGGAAGACAAGTTTGTTGGTTCGTCTGCTTCGCTGATGTCCTTTCTAGTCCTTCCCAGTTTTTCTTTTTGAGTGTTTTGACCGTTTTGAGGCACAAATTGTCTAGTATGTTCAATTTAGGAGGCGTCCAAATGATGCTGAACTCACTGCTTTGTTTCACCATTGGCAAGAGCAGCAATGGTCTTTTTTTGTGAAATCTTTATTTCAGTTGCTGGTTGGTGGGCGACCAAGCTGGCTTCTTCCAAATTTATTTTGAATTGTCATATCCCTATGAAGGTTCAGTTCTTTGTGTGGTAGTTATTGCATGGGGTGTCCTCAATGTGCTTCCTTTGAAATACCATGGTTTCCATATGGCCCGTAGTTGTTCATTCTGCTTTCCGAGGAAGAGGATTTATGGCATCTCTTCTTATATCAATTGATGGTGGCGTTGTTTAGCTTGTTTAATAGACGCTCTGCTCGATCTATGGAGTGTTTTCGGGATGCATGGTATTTTCAAAGAAGGCTTGTTGGATTTGGAAGAAAGTGAATAATGTGGTTTGTGCAACCTCATGCTATATTGTGGCTCTGGAACAGAACGTGATAATTTTTGTTGGGGATTCTTGTTATAACCTCAAGTAGAAAGAAAAGGTCCTTGAGGTGATGATTGGGTGGTCGTCTTCTTTGAGGGAGATGCTACTTGGTTGGAGGGACTGATTTCTTTACGTGGCTCACTTTGGCGCTCATATTTTTTATTTTTACTCCATTTCTACTTTGTTTGGGGTTCTTTGTTCTTTGCATGGTTCCATATGGGAAACTTCGTTTTCTTGTTTTCTTGAGACTATCACCTTGTTAGCTCTCAAATTTGTTTTTTTGATTGTAACTTTGTCCCATTTTGTTTTCAATAAAATCGTCTCATTGTCGCTAAAAATATACCACCTTCTCGACGTAATCTCCATCAAAATCCCTGTGGAACAACTGTCATGAAAAGAACTAAAGTTTTGAAGGAGATCTAAGGTTTGAGGTGTGTCTCACATAGCCAATCCTCACCTCACCTTTGGCAATTACATGGAAAAAAAATTTCATGGAGAAAAGATCCATCCTTACCCCACAACCAAGGTTCTAAATGTCGATTTCGGTTCGGAGAAAACAGACATGTGCTAGCAAAATATCGGTATATCGGTATCATGTTGGTGGAAATATAGTAAAAAAATTTACATTTGTTGAGAAGACTTTCATGTCGATATCGTATCAGAGTCATGTCGATAAATTGAAAATAAGACACGTGTCAGTGAATTTTGGCGACACTCATAGACATTTGCTACCATGTCCACAACAATGTCCTAGGTTAGGTTGAATGTCTTCTTGAGCCATGAGATTCCAAGAGTGGAACGATAAAACATATTTATAAGGTTGTTCATGGATTTGGGTGGCAGCCATAAATACTTAATTTGTATTGTGTGATCGATCGATTTCTTCTATGCTTGACATAATTTCCTATGGTCAACGCTCCTATGCACGTATGTGTGAGTTTTTGTTGTGAAATTTAATATTTTTCGGTGGGCAGTGGCTTGGTTGATTTGGTTATTTTGAAAATTTGTGTTACAAGTATACCAGTGGTTACCAAGCTTTATGATATTTCTTGCATGGCTATTCCTTTCTATTCTTTTACAGGAAATGCTGCAGACTAGGTCATCACTTCCTATATCTCATTTGAAAAACCAACTCTTGCAATTGCTTAGGGAAAATGATGTTGTTGTTATCTGTGGGGAAACGGGTTGCGGTAAAACAACGCAGGTATGGCACTGCTATTTATTTGACATAAATGAAGGTCTTTTCCTTAATAAATATTATCTCAGGTTCCTCAATTTATCCTGGACGACATGATTGAATTGGGCCTAGGAGGGTATTGCAACATTATCTGCACTCAACCAAGGAGAATTGCGGTATGAAAATTATGCCATAATGAACTTTTGGTTGGCTTCTAGTAAGCATCATGTCTTCTTTGATTCTTGTGTATCCTACTTGTGTAAGCATGTATATTTGGAACTTTGTGTTTTAATATTCTATCCACTTCATTAAAAAGAAAAGAATAGGACTTATCCATTTATTTACGAGTAATTCGAATTTCCCAAGGATATGTGCGAATCCCTTGGAGAGGAAATCTAAGGAAAAGAAGAAGTGGGAAAGAGAAAATAAAAATAAAACAATTAATCACCCAAGCTAAGCCAATTCTTCCTATCTGACCAAGTTTTACCTAGTTAAACAACAATCCCTAGGGTTGAAGAAAATCCATGAGTATTATTAAAATTCATGTGGTTCCTTAACAATGATATAGGTGAAATAGCAGTGTTAAGCACCTTCTTATTCAGGTATTGTCTATTCTTCTGCCATTTAGTCTGTGAATGAAATTAAAAACTTGCACATGCTATCCTGACTTGTGAAAGAAAATGAAAGCTCAACCTTGTTTCAAGCTCAGACCACAAGGTGGAAGAAATGGGCAAGATGAAAAAGGTTGTTGGCTCTGTGCCTGCTTGAAGAGTGCTTTTGAGTTCAAAGGTTCACATCATCTCTTTTTTTACATTGTTAGTGTAGATTATGGGAAGTAATTTTTTTGAGTGGTTGGCAATAGGATTTTATTAAAACCAACAAAAAGCAACATTATAAAAGCAAGACAACAACAAAAGCAAGATATATCTTATAGAGGTGAGAAGACCAAAGAAAAAACAAAAGATCAGGGAGAAAGGACAAACAAAACAGCAGCGTTGACCAACTTAAAGTGTACCAAAACAGCCAGATGAGTTCTCAACTGCTTTGATGGAACCACAAGAAGACTACTACAAACTATACGAAAACACCAAATTTGTCCACTTGTCATGGTGCCTTAGTTCATCTTGAATTTTTTTTTATTTCTTTCAATCCATATTGACCAACACAATCCGGCCTTTCAATCCATCTGAAAAAGGATTTTATTAATAAAAAAAAAATACATAGGAAAACAGCAAAGCTTATCACGACAATAAGGACGGACAAAAACAAAAAAGAGGAAGAAATAGAAAAACAATAGTTGATTACAACAAAAAATGAACTATGTGATGAGCTTATCACTACAGCTCTAAGAACCCAACCCACACCACCCAATCACACACCAAACAACAAATGTAGCCAAGCCACAATTACTGTGTCTGTGTCCACTGCACTCTTATGGGATGAAGACCACTTGATCATACGTCTGGAAATGTTGCCCTGCCTTTTCTGCTTGTTCAAAGAGATTCCTTGAAAGATTCTGTGCTTCCCCTCAAGCCTCCAAGACCACCATGTAGTGTGGTAGCAACTTCCAAATCACCTACCTCCTCCCACTCATACCTTTCCTGGTCAACCACTTCTCCCAAAAAGTTTCAAGCTCAATGGGAACACAAGTTTCTAAACTCACTGTATTCTTCCATACTGCACTGATCGATGAGCAACGAAAGAAAGGTTCCACCAGTCATCCTCTTCGCAAAGACATATGGAACATCTACTTGCCAGATAGAAGCCCGAACGCATCAATGCCACTTCTGTCAGCACTCTATCAAACATAATTTGCTAAGTAGAAAAATGAATCATTGTTGGTACAAAGGAGTATCATCCGAGCACCACCTCTTGCAATAACCTAAAATAGAGATTTAACGGAGAAGATACCATACTTACCCCTCCTCCATTTGAGTAGGGGAGGATTGGAAGAGAGAAGTAAGGAACTGTTGGATTCTAAGAAGAGAAAAGAGCGCAAAATAAATCTGAAATTTCTGTATTACAAAGATCCCTCCTAAATCAAGCCTCTCCAATAATCCTTGCCTCAGAACCGTCAAACCATTGTTGAAGTCTCACAGATGTAGTGGCCAAAACACGAAATAGAGTTGGAAAGGATACTTTAAGTGTGGTCATCGCCATGGAAACAAATGTCGGACAGTGTCGGCGTTCGCCGACACGTATCGGAAGACAGAACTGCAGAAACGACATGTTTATGTATGTCGCGAAGTACCTGATTTTCGTGGAGATGTCGACGCGTATCGTTGTGTCGATGGATGTCGGTGGATGTCAGGTCTTTTCTACACGTAATCACTCCGACACGGACGACACGCCTTCCCCGTAAGTCGACAAAGACCTCTGCTTCAGCCACTCCCGTGATCTATTCTCCCGACACCCGTGATCTGCACCACCTCTTGCTCGGTCTTTAAAATCAACAGCCAGTCGATCCACCGATCTCCAAGACTCCAACCTGCTCCGCAACCCGCCTTCGTTGCCCAACACCGTCCGCCCACTGGCTGTTGAGCTTCTCCTACGCCGTTCGTCGATCTGCGGGTCTACCCCCTTCTCGAGCTTCGTCGTCCAGCCCCTGCTCCTTTGATCACCACCCGCGAGTCTCGAGCCCCAACCCTTCGTTGTCCGCGAGTCGCTAGCCCCAACCCTTCGTCGTCGGAGAGTCGCCAGCCCTAGCCCTTTGTCGTCGGCTAGTTGCCAGCCCCAGACCTTCGTCGTCCCCAGCCCGTCGTCGTCGTCCTCAGACCTTCGACGAGTCGTCACTGACTCCAGGTTTCCCGTCCCCAACTCCTTATGTTATTAACTTCAACAGTATTATTTACTTAAGTTATTTCTTTTGTAACAGTATTATTAACTTATTGAGTAAAAATGACTTACTGTTGCCAACCATTTCTTCTTCTTAGATGGGAGAAAAGTTAGTCATGTAAAGTAAATTGACTAAGCCTGTCTGTCACAAAGTCTTCATCGTTTCAGAATAGGAATAATTCGAGGCAAGTCGAAGGGTAAAATTGTACATTTACGGAACCTTCTTATGACTGTTGAATATCCCATTTATACTGTATTTTCATTCTCTAAATTTAAGGGTTGCTTAATGAGCAAGGATTAGAAATTATGGAAGTAATGAGATTGTTTCAGAAGAATATATACAATATTCTTTGTCTCTGAATTTTTAAAGTAGTGTTTATTATTATTTGTGAATTGAATTTTCGGGCTTACATGTCTAAATTAATCCTGAAA
>JAMKQA010026178.1:0-15107 GCA_024699735.1 Posidonia australis
AACAATTCTCCATCAATGTGCATACACCATATAAATTTTAGACTTTAAAGAGAATGAGATTTAAGAGTAGAGTAATATATATTATATATATAGTGTATATATTATACATTACTTTTTATATTTAACTATAATATATTATAAATAAAATGGGTCCACGGGTCCATGGGTCTGGGTATTTTTAGACCCAGACCCGACCCAGTAAATGAGCAGGTTTAGTGGGTCTGGGTTCATGGGTCCATGGGTCTCATTTTTGAGACCCAGACCCATACTTAATGGGTCTAGACCCGCGGGTCCTGGGTCCAGACCCAACCCATTGCCAGCCCTACATCATATAATGCCTGAGATGCTGGGTGGCCTAGACAAGGGATAAGTAGATCTTCTCGATAGGACTACGCATGGCTTCGCAATCATTGAATTTCTTGCTCAGGTAGTAAATGGCTCTCTCCCTACGTCCTGTCTCATCGTGTTGCCCAAGGACTACACCCATGGAGTGTTGGGTGGTGGAGAGATATAGCAGCAGAGGTCAGCCTGGTGTGGGTGGAACCAGGACAGGAGGTTTTGTAAGGAGTTGCTTGATTTTGTCAAATGCAGCTTGACATTCCTCATTCTAGTGGATCTGTGCGTTCTTTCTTAACAGCTTGAAGATGGGCTCACAAATGGGAGTAAGCTG
The DNA here is from genome assembly GCA_024699735.1 of Posidonia australis. NCBI lineage: Eukaryota > Viridiplantae > Streptophyta > Magnoliopsida > Alismatales > Posidoniaceae > Posidonia > Posidonia australis. Next base: position 671 of record JAMKQA010026178.1, read on the forward strand.
TGTAATAAACCGGCTGATATACTGTAATCGGCCCAATAAGCTCTGAACTTCCTTCTCAGATGCAGGGGGAGGCATATCAATGATGGCTCTTGCTTTACTAGGGTCGACCTCGATTCCCCTTTGACTGACAATGTATCTCAGAAGTTTGCCAGAAGACACCCCGAATATGCATTTGTTGGGGTTAAGATGGAGCTTGTACTTTCTAAGGCAATCAAACAACTTTCTCAAACAGGCTAGGTGCTCCTTAGGCTCTTTGGACTTGGCAATCATATCATCTACATAGACCTCTAATTCCTGATGCATGAGGTCATGGAAAAGTGCAATCATTGCCCTTTGATAAGTTGCACCCGCATTCTTGAGCCCAGATGGTATCACACGATAGCAGAAAACTCCCCAAGGAGTGACGAAGGATGTCTTCTCCATATCTTCTTTGGCCATTTTGATCTGGTTGTACCCTGAGAAACCATCCATGAAAGATAGCATTTTGTGTCCAGCTGTGTTGTCCACCAAGACATCTATGTGAGGAAGTGGGAAATCGTCTTTAGGGCTCGCCTTGTTAAGGTCTCTGTAATCGATGCACATGCGGACCTTCCCATCTTTCTTTGGAACTGGGACAACATTCGCTAACCACGCTGGGTACAACACCACCTTGACGAAGTTCACTTTGTGCTACTTCATGATTTCCTCCTTGAGCTTTAGGATCCACTGAGGTCACCATCTCCTAAGTTTTTGCTTGACGGGCCTCTTGTTAAGCTTCAAGGGTAACTTGTGTACCACCACTTCGACGTCTAGGCCGACCATGTCGTCGTAACTCCAGGAAAAGACATATGTGTATTCCTTCAGAAATGCTATGAAATCTGCCCTAGCCTGTGGAGATAGCTTAGCACTGATGAGTACCTCCTTGACATCCTCTATTGTGCCGATGTTCACCCGTTCAGTTTCTTCCTCGACGTGCATATTTGGACCCTCTGGATCATTGTCGTAGGGTTGGAATTCGAGTGTCTCACCATCTTCATTCATGTCATCATCCTCCTCCTCATAAGCGATGAGTTCTGATATGATTTCCTCTTTGAAGGTCGGGTCAGTGATGTCAAAGGAGAAGATGTGTTCTGATTTCTGCACCTGATGATTCTTCAGGATGGTCACACTGACTTTGGTGTTCTTGTATCTGCACTGTGTGACCTCTAGCTTTTTGACAGTGGGCTCTGTTGATTGGCTGGGTTGCTCTGTTTCCTCGGCCTTTGATACTATTTTTTGAGTTTTTTGGTTTTCTAATTTTTTTGGATTTTTCTGTAATATGTACAAGTGGTGCTACTGACTAGTGGCTGTCCTGCTGCTGACCGATAGGAGTGATGCCGCTCGGCTTTCCCCTTGAGCTTAACTCAGGGTCTTTTTTTTTGACCCTCACCTTGCTTAAGATGAGGCTTCTTCTACAAATACCATCTAGACCCGCCTCCCAGCTCCAAAGAGATTAACTCTAATGGTCTAGTGGGTTCTGGTTGTGAATTAGCTAGGACCATGATGGATGGGTGGTCCGACTGTTGGTGGGGAATTACTAGCTCTGATTTTGAGGCCCTTGACATTCCTTTCCTCAGCCCTTGCAGCTCTGTTATGTCCTCGGCCGATCCTGACAACTGCTCTTGGAACAGAAGCTCTAGGTCATTGACTTGCTCATTCGACTGTCCTGCCTTGCCAACTGTCTCATCCTTTGCCGTGATACAATCAGAACATTGGACAGCACTATGTTCTGCCACTGCTTGCAGGACTACCACTGTAGGGCTCGCTGTTGGGGCGGTGGCAGATGTAGTCAAAGTACCTACCGTTGGTCGAGACTGTGGCTGCACCATCTGGTGTCGGCTCTTCTCTACAGTGGCCTGGCTCTGATTGGGATCGAGTATCCCTACACTGACAAAGTTGGTGAGGTTCGACGGAATATAAATCTTGTTGTACCTCCTGGTGTGTGAATATCCATTTTGGTGAGGCTGCCACTCGTATCCCAGACCTTCGAACTCTCGCCTCTCCTCTGCTTGGATGGGCTCGGAGATTCCTTGGCCGTGTCGCCCGAGTGGCGTTCCTTTCTTGTATCCCCACTTGTGACATACGTTTTCGATCATCCGAAGGGGATTGCCACGAACGGTCAGGTAACTGACATGCTCGAGAGCTGGAATGTAATTGACAGGCTTGAAACAGTTGACCCAGAACATGACATCGGACGGTTTAGGATCAAAGTGGACAGTCTGGAGGGAGACAGCGGAGACCGACTCGACCTTTTCTTTGTCAAGATCTTCCGCCATGACAGCAATTATGTCGTTGCCCCAGCGGAACTTAACCATGTAGTGGAGGGTCGAGGGGATCACCTGATGCTTGTGCAACCAAGGGCGCCCAAGTAGAAGATTGAAAGAGGGCTCCAGATCCGCAATGTAAAATTCAACATCGAAGACTACAGGCCCTATGGTGAGAGGAATAACCAGCATCCCTAGTGCGTCGTGATGTGTGTTATCAAAAGTCATCATTGCCTTCATAGTTGGTATGATATCCTCGGCTTTGAATCCGATTTTATTTGTTGTATGCAAAGGATAGACATTAAGGCCTACGCCATTATCAACCATAGTGAGGGGAATTCAGAAGCTCTGATATTACGTTGTAATGAATAAGGACTTGTTATGATTAACTCCTGGCGAAGGCAATTCCTCACTAGAAAAGGAAATAACATGTGGCCTTGCAATCATGTCCACCATATTCTCAAGAGCAGATGGTTCTATGGTGGGGGAGACGTGAGCAGCCTGAAAGACCCTAAGGAAGGCCTCTCGATGTTCTGCAGAAGTAAGGATGAGATCCCAAATGGAGATATCAGCCTTGACCATCTTTAGTTGAGATGTGATGTCGGCAGAGGGCAGCTCTTGCCTGGTCGAAGAGATAGGGACTAAACTAGGGACCGTCCTAGGAGGTTGAGTAGCTGGCTGAGGATGGGAAGACACTGGACGGGCAGACTGGGCTACGAGGGCTGGTGGCCTATACACCCTCGCTGACCTGGTGACTTCTGCGCACATTTCTGTGACATAATCATAGGGTACATGGTGAGTGTCCCTCGTCTGGTGGACGACAAGAGGGGTATGTGACGCCAGCTCCAGTGGTGCCTACAAAGAACTGACAGAAAGTTGGTCTAACTGGGGAGGGTGTTGGATAGGATGCTGCACAAGAGGATGCTAGACCGAAGACTGGACATGATACTGAACAGGAGACTAGAATGGAGACTGGACAGGATGACTAGGCATGGATCGGGCTAACAAGCTAATGGGTGACCCAGAGTGTGCGGTTGGCGGTGCGGCGGTACGCTTCGCCCTAGCGGTCAACCGTATCATTAGGACGACTAACTTGGAACCAACACAGCTCAAACGATAGAGATGAGTAGGGAAGGGTTCATCCATGGTGTGAATTAGGTCAGAGACCTAGAGGCGGAGAGGAAATGGACTCCTGAGGTCCCAGCGCCTGTTGAGTTGTCATGCACAGGCATGGGCTGGTTAACAATGTTGGTATAGGTCGGTGGTGCTTGTGCTTGTGTAGGTGGTGGTGCAGGTGCAGTGTGTGCCTCGTAGTGTCGATGACGATGACCTTGCGGTCAATCAAGTCCTGAATGGAGTTCCGAAGAGCCATGTAATTGTTCGTCGAGTGGCCCGCGCAGTAGTGGAAATTGCAGTGGAGACTCGTGTTGTACCACCCCAGGAGAGGATTCGGTGGGAGGCAGATCTCCAGGAGCTTCAAGAGTGACACCACCTTAGGGAGGATGGCACTCAATGGCTCAACAAGTGGTGTATATTGTCATGCAGCACGTGGAGGCCTTCTCTGTCTTAGGCGGGGTCCTTGCCTAACTGATGCTGCAGGATACACCAGCTGGGAGGTGGTAGTGATCTGTGGTGTGTGCGGTGCTCTAGATGTAGGTGCATAAACTAACTGACTCGGGCTTGGTTGGTTCACTACATTGATGGGCATGGCGGGTGACCCTAAGTATGCGACGGCAGGCTTGGGAGGATCCTGCCTCTTAGGGTAACTAGTGCCAGCACCGTTGCGAGTGTTGCTGCTTGCCTGGTGATCCGGGGATGTGGCTTGTTTGGCAAAAGCGGCAAGCGCAGGAAAGCTACCACTACGGAGGGAGCTCTCTACGCGCGCGCTTGCCCGAATCAGAGATGGGAAGGTGGTGATAGGTTGACTGCTCAACAGAGTCCCAACATCCGACTGCGCACCTCGAATAATAATCTTGATAGACTCCTTGTTGGAGGGCCTATCTTTTACTTGCGATGCAAGGGCACGCCAGTGGCTGACGTACTCCCCAAACAGCTCATGGGGCTTCTATTTTGTGGCGAAAAGGTCCTCCCTCTTTGGGACCAAGTCGAGATTAAAGGCATACTGGTCCATGAATGCCTGCGAGAGGTCATTCCAAGTCTTAATTGAGCCCATGTCAAGCGACGTGAACCACTTGAGGGCCGGACCGGTGAGACTCTTTTGGAAGAGGCAGATTAGCAGCCTCTCATCAGCCTGAAGCTGAGCGAGATTTCCGTAATATGTCCGAAGATGTGAAATGAGGCAACCCTTACCGTTATACTTCTCAAAATTCAGGATTTGGAACTGCGGTGGAAGTGTCGCCTCTGGGAAATAACAGAGGTCCCAGAATCCGTAGGGTTGGCGATCGCCTCCCTGCACTTGTCGAAGTGCTCTCTCTAGGTCACCCACCCTGGCGTGGAGGGTATTTGGAGCTGTTGCCGATGAGGGTGATGCAGCAGGGGGAAGGGCCGCATATGCTGTGTGGCTCGCACCTAAGTGTTCCTCTGGGTCCATCATCATGCCACCTGGTGCCGCGGCATGATGGCCAGTATATCCGTACAAGAGTGCTGGGTGTGATTGTGGAGGTGAAGGTGCTTGGACCTGATGGTGTGCAAAAGGAGGATGAACGGAGAATTGTGTGGTAATGGGTGCTGAGTGTGGGAGTAACAGCTGCTGCAGCGGTACAGCGCTAGGCTGCAAACTCTGAGGGTGCTGCACTCCAGCCAACCCGAGGGGTTGATCACCAGATACTAGAGTTGAATGTTGTGCAGTGATGTGGTGTGTCCGAGCCTGTGGTGTCACACCTAATGTGGGTGCAGTGAGGAGCTGGGGTGAGGGTTGTGGTGGTGGTGCCGAGGCTTGGAACACTGGAGCAGGCTACTAAGGAGCCTTAGGAATATTGGGATCTACAGTGGACTGGATTGCAAACGCCATGCCCTCTATCTTTTGAGCGAGAGCCAATAGATATTCTGCCTGTGTGGTAGGAGACCCGTCAGGGATAGCAAGGGGTGGCACAGTCAGAGGTTCAGAAGCCACGGATGGGGCAGAGGTAGGTTGCCCAGGAGGCAAGGAATCTGCAAAGGGTGTCGCCACAGCGGGCAGAGTGCTAAAAGAGAAGGAACCCTGAGGAAGTGAGGCCATTAGTGATACATCTGGAACCCGAGTTGTGGTCATTGAGATGGACTCAGTGCCTGGCTCCAAACTGGTCGAGGTTAGTGGATGTCCTACAGGATGGGAGACAGAACCTCCTTGATGCACGAGGGGGACAGAAGGAACAGCTGAAGACACAACAAGGGTAGGAGGGACAGCAAAGGAAGTGCCCTCTGGAATGGCACGGCGAAAAGAGACTTGCTAGTGCGCTTGGCCATAACTGACTGGGAACGGGTGAGAACTGGGCTATGGTGGCATATCAGGAGATGAATCCTAAGATGAGTTATCGTCAAAGTGACAAATAACTCAGGAAAAGATGATCGGCAATGAAGTGTCACAAACAGGGGAGCCAAGGCGGGAACGCTAGAGGAGTGGCTAAGGAACTCACGCTCTACTACCTGAGGAAAAAAGAAACTACTGGTGTTAGAACCAGCCACAAAATGTAGTTTGTTATGGTGGCGTGAATGGCATTCATGCACATGGATGCAACTAACATGCTCTCTCTCACCAGCTAAAAGTTTCCTAGAAGGTCATCTATTTCGCGATCATGCATGGGTAAATAGGTCTCCGACTCAGGCTAGAAAGTAAAGGTCCTCGCTTTAAATCCTGGCCAAAGCGCAGGTAGTGAGCGAGTGGTGCGTTGGTGGCCTCGTCTCCTGCAGTAGCATGGAGCCGTACCCTCTACTAACACCGACACGACCCCGGACAAGGGGGACAAACTAGCAACACGTCCTACGCCAAAGCTATAGAACGGATTACCAGAATTGCCCTTCGCGGACTGTGGGTGGACTCAGGGGAGAAGAATGCATGCCCTATATGATCAATCATGCAATATGCTTTTGTATTTTTTTACTTGCATTTTATTAATCAGGGGGAGAGTTTGATTTTGTCTCTAGTTTTGCCTTACTAATTGTTCTCTGAGTTTGTGTGTTTTATTTTAACCAGAAGGGAAAACAAATATGTCTCTACTCTCCTAGGCATGTCAAGTGCGAAAAAAGGAAGAAAACACACAAGTAAGGCAAGCAAGCAACAAACAACAAGCAAAAGGCATGATCATGGCATGTGCAATTGTTGTGGCATCATGATTGTGAAAAGAAAACATTCATCACATCAAAAGGCAAGATATATAGCATGTGTGTGCAGTGACAGGGCAAATGTGTGAAATAAAGTGCAAAAGGCATGCTAAATAAGCAAACAATCACAAACAAAGCAAACAATCAAACCTATGAAGCCAAAGCCTCATCAAGCAAGCGAAAAGACTAACCTGAAAGTTGGAATCTGGTTATCCCCAACGGAGTCGCCAGTTCTGTGACCATACCAACACAGGGGTTCGATGCGGAGTCGTGCCGGAGGGAGGAGATCACAGCCATGCTAAGATAGCGAAGGCGCAAGATAGGATAAAAGAAAAAGAAAAGGAGTCGCCACCTAGTCTTTTAAGGGAAAGACGAGGAAAACCACAAAAGATCGGATGCAAGAGATGCAAATGTGAAGGCCAGATGTCTGCTAACCAGAGGATGGGTAGGGATTCCTATTATGCATGAGGAAGGTGTTAGGTACACTTGTACGCCCGAGAAACTCGGTCTTTCTAGTCTAAATTGCTTGCTAAAGGCTAGATGGATGCTTGCTAAGCCTAGATCATGCTCTAATCATGTTAATATGTATGCCATGACAAAATTGGATGAATGTGCAAGATGATGTGCGAAAACTGCGAAGAAATCCACATGAAATGACGAAATCGCAAAATATGACACAACAAAGAAAATCACATGAAATAACGAGTTTTTTTTGTAAAGAATGCTTCAGAAAACCATATTGATATCAAGAAGATAAAAAGTGAGGTCAACCCAAATCCTCGGAATCATGGAAAAAGTTGTGAAAATCAAAGGGGAGAAATAATCTGCAAATGAGCCAATGTGGGCCTTCCGGTCAATTAGCGTACGCACTCGAGCGATGAAATCCAAATCAAATCAAAAATCTGAAATGTAGGATTAAAGCAAAGCAATTCGGATATCAGATAAGAAACTCTGAAAGCAAAGTGAAGAAAGAAATCCACGAAAGAAAGGCATGAGATGCTGGCTCGCTAAATAGGGATACAAATATGAGAAGAAATAATATGAAATGCATGGATAAGTGCCTAAATGTGCAAAATTCTAAAGAATGGCTTAGACAAGGACTATGCAAGACTGAGTGCAAAAATTGAGATGCATGCTCATGAATTAGAGGCATAGGGGCAATTTGGTCATTTTCCTAGCTAGATGTGATAAATGCTAGCATGGGAGTGATGCATGGTCTAAGTTATGTCAAAATGCGTGTCAAATGTCCAGAAGATGTAATTTGCAACAAAACATGGAGAAGAAAAACAACAAAATGATGTAAACATAATAAGGGACAAGCATAAGGGCCAAAATGCAAAATTCACAAAAAGAAGTGAAAATATGGATAAAAATATGTTCATGACTTCTATTCTAACATGCAAATGATGGATCCAATGTCAATGTGGCACTGAGATGTGAAAATTGCACTTTGGTAATTTCCTGAAAATTCAGGGTCTAAAGTGCAAAATTCACATATAAGTGCAAATGTCACTAAAATGTGAGACTAAAGATCAATTCACAGTGAAAACATGATTTTTAAATGGAATCTATGATTAAATGCAAAATATGAAATGCAACGAGTGAAAAATATTCCAAAATATCCAAGAAAACATTTAAAACCCTAAATGATGGATTTAGACATAATCTATGGGCCTATATGCAAATTGTATGTGCTCAGGAATGGTTTGCTGTGAATCTAGGGACTTTTATGCAAAATTTCAGGGCCTGATTGTGATAAAAATTAGGGTTTTATACTAATCAGTGCAATTATAAAATTTCCTAAAGTCTAGGATGCAAAGTGCACAAAGAAAACTCATTTTTTAAAGTTCTGGGGGCTTAATGCAAAAGATCAATACCAAAATGTAAAGGAAATTCAATTTTAATGATAGACAGTGTGATTTTTAAATCTTTTAGGGCTCAGATTGCAAATTTTCCAGTAAAACTTCATTTTAAAAGATTCCAGGGACTAAATGCAAATGTTCAAGACTTAAGTGTAAAGAAATCATGGTTTCAAGGACCTATATGTCATAAAACATGCATGAATATGTTAGGGATTAAAAAAGATAATTTGCAGGGGGTCACATGCAAAATTCATAGAGAAAATAAAAGAGCAGAAAGTATTTTAAAACTACAAGGGCTAAAATGTAAAAAAAAAGACTTAAAATAAATAAAAAAGAACCCAAATGTAACATCTTAAGGACCTAAAAGTAAATTCCTAAAACTAAAGGGCTTGGGCCCAAATAATTCTCATTCAAAGATCGCTGGAGGATCACCGGCGTTCTCCCTCCAGCGATGCACCAGCGGCGACTCAGCGACGGAGGAAGGTGAGCGGCGGCTGATGAAGCTTCGCGGAGGCACGACGACGATCTCCGACGTGTCGAGAGAGGCTGAGGTGGTTTGAGGACCTCCACCCACCTCGTGCTCCGGCGACGCACCCTATCAGCGTCAGGGAAGGTGACGGCGAGTTGCGACAGTGACCTAGTGGCTGGAGCGGCGCGGCGATGGCTGGGAGGCTTCAGTGAACCACGGTAGAGCTCCAGGAGGTAACGACGAGGTCCAGGGAGGCCCGGAGTGCTCCTCCCACCTCTAACTTTAGCAACTGGCACGACGAAGGTCATCGGGCTGTTGCGGTGGTCCAAGCGGTGGCGTAGCCGTACAGAGGCGCTCGTGGTGAGGTGGCGATGCTTCCTGGAGCTACGGCATGGAGCAGGGGCGCTTGGAGAACTCTAGCGCCTCTCGAAGGCGAACAACGGTACTACAACGATGGTGATGGGGCAACGGCGACGCCAGGGAGTCTCCAAGTCTACGGGAGGCCAGAGAGGCTCCTCTAGAGCAAGGATGCTTCGGGAGGAGGAGGTGGAAGAAAGAGGAGTAGCCTAGAGGCTTCCCTCCACCGTAAGGGGGCTATGGGCTCACCGGAGGTGGTGAACCCATCATCGGAGACGAGGACGACGACGTACAGGAGGCGCCACTCCACCGTGACACGATCCAGGTAACCTAAAGGGAGCTAATGAGACTTAAGCCAAAAGAAAAATTGAGCAAAAGAAAGGGGAATACCTGATTGGAAGATGTCTCTCCCAAAAGCTTGTCAACGGCGCTCCTCCGGCGACAGCTCTGGTGGCGATTTAAGGGAGTTTCAAGCAGCAAAAGGAGTGGAGGAATGCTCTAGGATCTGGGGAAAGTGGCTAGGTTTCGAGGGGTGCTCTGTATGCTCTTGCGGGGGTGGAAACAGTGGCCAAAATGGTGGTCCAAGCACTACATCGGCGATGGGGCTTTATACTCCGACGAGGCTTTCCAGAGCCATTGATCCTCCTCCCTCCAGCGGATGAGCGCCGTTGGATTGGGCGTGGGCTGGAGGAGGTTGATCGGAGATCACAGTGTCTAGGGATTTGCTGGAGTTGTCGCCGGAAAATCAGGGGTCGTCAGAATTATTTTTTATTTTTCTAAAGTTGTTGATTTGTATTTTTGAATGGAATAGTGTTGGGCTTATGGGCCTGCGAATTGGGCTTTGGGTTTGGTTTTTGTTTTGGAATTTTTAGGATTTTTTGGGGTTTTGATTTTAAGTTTTAAATTAGGTTTTTGTGTTTAAATTTGATTTTTTAATTTTGGGAGTTAGGGTTTAATTAATTGGTTTCGAATTAGGATTTTAATTATTTTAGGTTTTTGTTTTATTTTATTTTTGGGATTTTCATGGATTTTAGGATTTTTTTGATTTTAAGTTTTTAAATTAAGGTTTTGAATTTTAATTTAGCCTTTTTATTTATGTTTTATGACTTTAATTAAATTTGTGGTTAAGGTTTAATTAATTGGTTTTAAATTAGGGTTTTGAATTTTAATTAGGTTTTATGGTTTTAATTTAGGGTTTTTGTGTTTTAATTTGGGTTTATTGGTTTATTTAGGGTTTTTTGAATTTTAATTAGGGTTTATGGTTTTAATTTAGGGTTTTTGTGTTTTAGTTAGGGTTTATTGGTTTACTAAGGGTTTTTTGGATTGATTTGGGTTTTGAATTTTAATTAGTTAGGGTTTTTAATGGATTTTGACTTTAATTAGGGTTTTCTCTTAATTACTTGGGTTTTAATTAGGTTTTAAGTGGATTTTATTTAATTTGGACTTGAAGTAGGATTTTTGTTTGATTAATTGGATTTTAAGTGGATTTTATTTGATTTTGACTTGAATTAGGGTTTCTGTTTGATTAATTGGATTTTAAGAGGATTTTAATTGATTTTGACTTGAATTAGGGTTTCTATTTGGTTAATTGGATTTTAAGTGGATTTTAATTGATTTCGACTTGAATTAGGTTTTTTTTTTAATTAATTGGATTTTAAGTGTTTTAAATTTGGTTTTGACTTGAATTAGAGTTTTTGTTTCATTAATTGATTTTTAAGTGGATTTTAATTGTGTTTTGTTTGAATGGGCTAGGGTTTTTGGTGGTCGCAACCAGAGCATCATACAGAGGAGTCTGCTGCCAAGTGACTTCAAAATTGAGGTGTCTACACTATTATAAATCCGAAATTAGAGTGGGATACATAGTAAAAGAGATAACATTTGATAGCATTATCAAAATAGTTTGCTCATTTTGGGGAGAATTGAAATCAGATGATATTACTTTGAAATATGTTATGCCTGGTAGAGTCTCATTCAATACTTCCATATTAGTTGATTCAGATGTATCTTGCATATTTGAGTTACATGTTCGTCAAGGCTTACCACGTACAAAAATAAGAGTATTTGATGAAGCTTCTAGAGTTAGTATTTGTGACAACCATTCTTGTGCTTATTGATCTAGCAAAGAATGTGAGACTTCATTACAAAAGGATATTTGTCTAAGATAGCATTTCAAAAAACTAATTGTTAATCAAATTGATAGTGGGAGTATTAGTCCTAAAGTCAAAAGGAAAATGATTGAGCTTTTTGGAAATGAATTAACAGAAGTTGGTCAAGAATTTGAAAATGTTAAATGTTTTCGAGATACTTTTTGTAATTGTGCCATTGCTTGAGGTTTTGACTATAAGTTATTGAAAAGTGAGCCACAAAGAGTACAAGTGAAATGTGCGAAAGAGAATTGTGCATGATAAATATTGACTACATGTAACGCCTCTAACTTGGGCACGCTACTCAATTAGCATCACAACCCAATTACAATAATTAAATGAATAAAATAACTAGGAAGGGTCAAACAACTATCCAAGAACGGCGTGTGGCTAGTGGCTTTGGAAACTCAAGTATCGAAACCTAGACTGCACTCCAATAACTGCTCACTTGAAAAGCTAAAAATACAAACAATAAAACACACGTGAGTGACATCTAAGTCACCTAGTACGCGATCATGTGAAAAATCATAGCAAAATCACCAAAAACCTTGAGACAACTCTTTATCTCAGCTAAACAAAACCAAAACTAGATTCCTCGATAATTACTCAAAATCGGCTCACAGAAACTTGGAATTCCTTCCAAAAGCCAGAAATCCTTGGGAACCTCTTTCCCAAGACTATGCCTTTCTCAAACATTTTCTCTTTTAAAAATCAATGCATTTTAAAATCTTTTATGTATCTCGAGAAACCATATTCTCGACTAGACCCAGCCCAAAGCAGTAAAGCCACACATGGCCTAAAATGGTAAATCCACACTTGACTGGCAACTGGCTTAAAAACATAACTCATCTTGGCTAGAAGCTGGCTAAAACCATAGCCAAACACAAACAATTTCTAGCCCAAAATAACAACACACATATCAATCACAATCACTAGTGTCACCTTGATCAGAGGTGACCAGGCCATAAGCAGAAGGTAAGGTACCAACCTCACTAACCTGGACTACCGTGGTACCCTTCCCCAAGCGGGAGGATAGCCGCCCTGGCTAATAGGCTTCAATCTTATTTATTTAACATGCACGGAGATACACCTTTCTTGGTGCCCTAAAAGTGTCCCAACACCCAGTACTCTCATTCCTAGGTCCAATCAACACAGTCTCAAGTGGGAGTAACCTGGTCTCTTTCAACCGCCCTTAAACCTCAGCAACTATGCAAACTTCGTGGATCCGGAACCTCAACAACCATGCATAGACTAACCGGTCTCATCAGGGTCCACAGTCCCTACCAAGATTGTCCTATCACAACATGGATCTGGAACAATATACAATTTACTTCTATAAACATTAGGGTTTTTCTCATAAAAACCTCATTAATATTGGAAACATTTCCATATTTACCTCATGTCATTTACATGGATTCACTATCATTAATACATGCTTAAAACATCATTAAAGCATTTCAACTCTTATTGGGTCTTATACCCAAAATCACGTAAAACCATCATTCAAGTTTATTTAATTAAATTCCATATTCCTCTATGTCTTCTACATGGGAAACATCATTAACACATGCCAATCCAAAAATCCCTGTTTCGGGCGAACGAAACCTTTTGATACAACAAAATCCCTTGGAACAGAATACTGATACATTTCAGTCGAGCGAAACCAGGATTCTGGTCGAATACTAACAGCAAAACGATATGTCGAACCCAAATCAACATAGCGAAATGCCTATTTTCAGTAAACATCCGCTAAGCCCTAGCCATTCGTTTATCGAAATTGGAACCTACAACGGACCCATTTCTGACCCACCACAATTCACACTAAAATCACCGAAGGTAGGGCTCTAAGTCTCCTAGCATTTGGGACAAAAATCATTCAAATCCATTCATCATAGCTCTTGGAATAAAATCAAAAGCATCAAGAGCACAAAACACATGTCATGGCATATAACTCGTAAAATCCCCAAAAATCCACAACAATTCACAACCATGGCACAAATCAATCCTAGGCATGCATTTCTACTTATTTATGTCAGTTTCACATTTTCCATGATTTGTCATGTATTATTCCTCATTTTCATGTATTTTAACCCATTTTCCTAAAACAAAGGAATGGAGGAAGAGAGGGGTCGTGTACCTAGCTTGGCACTTCGACGACCTTCCCACGCCCCGATGAACTTCCACATTGGCAGACCACGCGCACAAGGCTTCCTCTCCCCTCGGCACAACCACCTCTCTCTCTCTCTCTCTCCGTTGGTTCCCCTTCTCCTCTTCCTTGCACCTTCTCCTTCACGCCACCTCGTCCCTCTTTATCTCCTTCGCCTCGCTTGTTGCCACCCTCAAATCCCGCCAATGCCCTCTACCATGGCTGCCAGTGGAGGGGACAGGATGAGCCGACTACACGGGTAAGGGTTCGTGAAGGGAGAAGGGAGAGAAGAAGAAGATGGAACATGAAGGGGCACTGTGCTTGAGTTGACCGGGATCCAACCTGGGTCACACACACAGAGGCACAACACCAAAACCACACATTTAAGAGACCACAACACAGACACATAGAGAGAGAGGCACACAACAATCACAAAATATCAGATTATCCCTTAATAAACCATATTCAAATAATGTAATAAATCCATAGTTTACAATAATTGGATAATCGAACTCAGATGTTACACTACATTAGTTGTTAAATGTGGCATCTTTTGCATAAAATTATTCAACAATGTACATACTTGTGGTGGAACTATTAGAACAATGAGTCTTCCTAAGGCTTCAAGGCGGTGGATTGCAAATATTGTTGAAAATAAGTTGAAGCATAGACCTCTTTATAAGTAGGGGTGGCAACGGGTCGGGTCTGGGTCGGGTCTACCTATACCCAGACCCAGACTTATAAAGATAACGGGTCTGGGTCCGGGTGCTAGGTCAAATGGGTCCTCCAACTTATTTTCATTTTTTTGAAGAAAATAAATTTTTAATTAAACTTAAAACATTGTAAATAAATGTGCTAAACAATTCTCTATCAATACACATATATCATGAATAAAATACAACCATAAATAAATATAT
>JAMKQA010026179.1:0-15401 GCA_024699735.1 Posidonia australis
CATTCTTGTCACTCACGCGTGTTTTCTTGTCCCCTTGTTTTCAGGTGCTGAGCTATAGGAGCAGTCTTTCCTGGTGCAACTTTTCGAGCTACACTTGCCGCACACAGGTCTGGGTAGTTAGCTTTATTTATTTTAATATTGCTATTTGGTTGCATTTATTTGTGTTTGGGTAGTTCTTATACTGTTGTGTAGCACGGGAGTGTTACAGATTGTTGGTTCAATTGGTGATGATGATGTCGTGCAGATGTTATCAATAACAAACATCTTTGAAACAAAACCATCTATCAGTTCAATATCTAGTTCAACATTTTTTTCTTTTAAAAATCAGTTTAGTTTTTAAAATCTTGCTCACATCATCACCCCAAAGAATATTTAGATGGTTTGAGATTTATTATCATACTTTATCGGTTCTGACTTGTTTAATCCATTAAAACAAATGTGCATGTACTGCATACCTGGCTTCTAAGTCTGATATGTAGTTCACAATCTGTTGGATTCTTGTGGATTGAGATTTTGCTGTCACGGAGAGAAAACGTAATGCCATTAGCTAGTGTTCTACAAGGACAAATACAATAAAAGATAGCACAAGCTAGTCGTCGCAATAAAATCAGAGAGACCTCCACATTACTAGAAGAAGAAAGAAGACTAATGTAAAAGCAAATTGCAATTAAAATGTGTTATCCTCATTCAAGCTATTTTAGAAGGGCTATCTGATCTTCTTTTTTTAGTCTATAAAACAAGTTACTCTTGCAGACATAAAGAAGACCACAAGTAGATAATACGCGATCAATCCTTATCAGAAAGAAAAAGGAGATAAGAAGACATTGATATTTCTGGATTACTTAATCTCCTTAAAGAAATTTACCATGATCATTGCCTACTCAAAAGAAAATCTTCTTTTGGAAGAGCTATTTTAGTATTTGTTTGGTCTAAAAAAGAAAGTTACTAGTGCAGATCTAAAAGGTTAACAAGAGAAATACACAACTATATACTGTTGGATATTTTATCAAAGAAAAACAAAATCAAAGTAAAAAGGAGGCATGTCTGAGCTGTTCGAATAGCACACCTTGATTTTGGCCAAAAATAGCATTCTTGTATCCAAATAAAGCATTCAATACCCCTTTGGGAGACGCGTATTGCATTGCCTGATGAACTAAAGCAGTTTTACTATTTGCAACATAAAGAAACAAAAAAAATTGTAGTGCTGAAAAATTAAAAGGATTTTTGAATAAATTTTTTTCCTAGAAGATAAATTTCTTACTATTCTTGTTTCAAGAATTAGGACCCAACAAAACAATGGAAAGACATTCACTGAAGGGGGAAACAGTAATCAATTACATTTAACTAAGACAGAATTGAAAAGATAAGTTTCTTACTGACTGACAAGGCTGAAGAGAATGAAAAGAAAAGAAATTGCAAGATTGGAGAAAGGAAAGGAAAAAAATTTACCCTCTCTCCATGCTGTTTGATAAATAGGAGAGAAAAGAGAACAAATCTGTTTTCTCTTGTTTAGCTATGTTAGGGACATTATTTAGTTGTAGAGATAGATTTAGGCTATACAGGTAAATGGGTATCTATTTACTCTGGGGTTATGACATCATGTATATATATATCATTGTAAACTCTTTTGTAAAGGAAATCTAATCTTATTTTTCACCTCTAACATGATACTAAAGCCTAACCTTAACCCTTTTTCCCCCCACTCACCCGATGTAACAACCCCTTCTCCTTGCACCACCGCCACCGTCGGCACCAACACTGCTGTCGGAGCTCTTCCACTGGTTGATCAGCCTCCTCTCAACCAGCCCACAAGTGGTCTCCTCCTTCCACCTCTCTTGCTGACCGACGGAGGCTTCAACCCTTTCCAGCGATTGTACAGCCTTGCCGCAGGTAGGGCCAATGTGCTAAGCTACTTTGTGATGTTGTAAGGTTGTTGTGTGCCTTAAACGTGCCTCTTCAAATCGCATTTGGTCTGATTTTATGTTGATCCGTACCAATTCAGACCTTGTGCTCATGTTTCAAGCCATTTCACATGTTGACAATGGCTTTGTCTTCCCCCTTCGTTAATGTGTGGCTTCATCATTTGAGTGATACAACAATAAAGTTAAATGGTCAAAACTATCTCCTATGGGTGAAGGAGTTTACCGTATAGATTATGAGGTTACATTGTGGTTAGTCAACAGTATGAAATCCAACATCGCCTCTAGTGTCATATTTTTAACTCTTAAGAAGATGTATCACCATAAGAAGAATATTTCCAAAGTTTTTGAGTTACATGAGAGTTTCTTCTCTGCAATAGTACTACACTTCTCTCCGTGCTCTTATGAAGGAATTGGATATTCATCATACATGGGGATGATATCAAGAGAGACTCAGACTCTCAAGATAGTATCAAGATAGTTTGACGATGGCCAAGTTCTTTCTTGATCTACATCCAGCTGTGACTCAGAATTATGGTCATATCCTTGGTACAAACACTGTTCTCTCTTTGTTATCTACTTTTGCTTGAACCTTACATGTTTTCATAGACATGTCGTTGGGTCCCTTGGATCAGTCAACCATGGTGACTTCTACTAGAGGTCGTGGTCGTGGTCGTGGCCAGGGCAAAGGTCGCAATTCAAGGAGAAGGCATGGTACTCAGAAGTGTGACCACTGTGGCTACACTAACCATACATCTAATGGATGTTGGGATAAGTTTAGTAGGCTAAAGTGGACTTAGAATGTGACTACAGATACTACAGTAAGAGAGTCATATGATTCTGCTACTATTCCAGTTTCGCAAGCCGAGTATGAAAAGTTCCTTCAGGTTACTCAATTTACTGCCACTGCTTTCCATATTGCCACATTATGTATTAGTACTTATCTAACATCGAAGGACCATTCTTGAGTTATAGACTCCAAAGCCTCCACTCACATGTTAGGCATCTGTGACCTTTTCACATCCCTTAAACATTTGCCAAATATTTACTCTGTCTTTATTACCGATGGTAAATCTTGTAAAGTTGTTGGTTAAGGGATTATTCATGCATCTTCTTGCTTACAACTTGATAACATCCTTTATTGTAACGTCTCACATTTTCCATAATAATTTAAAACAAATTAAATTACGGAAAAATTAAAACTAAACAAAAAATATCTAACTACTAAGACCTATATGTGCGGCTAAGAAACTCCAGACTATATGTATTACGTTAAACCTCTGCATGTCTGAACCTGCAAACCAAAAACACGAGGAAAACGCATGAGTGACAAAGACCACCCAGTACGCATCCCAAGGAAACCACGAAAAACAAAATTATAATTTATTTTCCTTTTAAATTCATTTCGCAAATTAATTTCTCAAAACCTCACAATCTAGGCCTACACCAGTCAAAACTGCAAGCGAGACTCTACCAGCCCAAAACCATGAGTAAAGTCCCTCAATGGCCAAAACCACACATAGTGAGTTGAGAAGACCGACACCAGGCAACCAAACTCTGACCACACGCTGTCCACAAAGGAGCAACCACGACATTTTGCACTGCGACGCTGAAGCCACCCTGTGCAGGAGCATCACCGTCCCGTGATTCTCCCTACCTGGAGAACCCTCAAAAGGCCAACCCCTCCCTGGGAAGGCTGTCCTGTCTTTCAGGAAGCTACCAGCTACGGGACATGTATCCCACCCTCACTGGCCACCACAGGATACGCCTCCTCACGGTGTCCTCCACACACAGTGCTCAAGAAGGAGTGTCATACATTTACACCCGACGACTCCCGAGCCTCAATGCTCACAGCGACAGTAGGAGTATCATACCTCCCTGTCATGTCACAAGACACCTCAACCCGCGGACCTCAACCTTAGCCTTGAGACGACAATCATGGAGTCTCATACTCCAGGACCCGACGTCCCTCAACCTCAGGTATTTCGACCCTCTACCTCAACCAAGGAGTCGTGCCTGACCACCCAAGAATGTCATCACATTCCCTGGTCCCGACGACACGGTCCCACACTGTCTCGACCTGCACATAGAAAATCAGGAAAATATTTTCCAAAATAGGCCAACTATTTCTTTGAATCCAAAATCTCGACAAAACAGCGCATCAGATGTCCCAAAAGACCACCACTGACGATTCACAATCCCATCTTGATGGGACAAAACAAACGAATCCAGAAAACCCTAGAAATCAAATTTTACAAACACATTTGAGTCCAGATTCGTCATGTAGAAAATAGGTTCGGTATGCCAAAAATCACTGGTTCAATGTACCGATTGGAATCACTAGACCGAATCAGGTCAATGGTCAACACTTAGGCCAAAATCGGTATACCGAAAATGGTTCGGTCGACCGAATCCATTGATTCGGTCGACCGTCCAAAATCGGATGACCGAATTCAGCTAGAGGACCAAACTGATAGAAAAACAACATGCCGAACGAAGTCGATATACCGAAATTCACTGATTCGGTATGCCGTTTCTACTTCGGTATGTCGAATTCTGCGATCCCAGAAAACGGCCCAAAACCCTACAGTCTGAAATCTCCTCAACTGGGACTCCCTAAACAAACATCAAAAATCTTACATAAAACATAAAATGTAGACCTCGAATCTACTCCAAAACCCAACAAACAAAACCAAATTCCATTCACCATGCATCAAAATATAAAATCGCAAAGACAGAAGGGTCAAAAAGACCCAAAACTCAACCACCAGCATAAATGCCTATAAATCCACTATAAATTCTCATTAAAATCATAATAAATTCTAGGAATGTAAATTTACCTAGATTCCATACGATCCTATCAATTTCTACCAATTTCATGCTCTCTATTACATGAGTTGAAGATACGTACCTTCGAATGCGCTCCAACGATTCTCCGGCTGACTCCGACGACCACGACCACAGGAGCACTCAACTCAAGCTCCACGCACCACCACAAGCCACCGCACACCGTCGTCGGCCCTCGAGCACACCAAACAGAGAGGAGGTCACAGGGGAGGGAGAGTGAGAGTGAGAGTGAGATGGGAGGGAGTGAATGGAGGGAGAGAGAACGAGTGGGAGGAGAAGGGAAAGAAGGCGCTGGAACGGAGAAAATGCACGAGGAAGAGAGGAAACTTGGGTCGTGCATGGCGGAGGCTCCGGGCTTAAAAAGTCACGCAGAAGAAGTAGGTGGTCATGTGCATACAACCAGTCAGTCAGCTGCCAGCCTCGCCAGCCACCGCACGCACCCAACCATCCACCACAACCACGAGGCTAACTGCAAGTCTCAACCACCGGCCCACAACGCAGGCCCCACACGCTTAGTGCCAACCACACACAGGGACACGTAAATAGAAGCCAGCCTACGAGACCCAAACCCAAAAGCACAAAACCACACAACGGGCCTAGGAACAGTAGCACCCGTTCAGAAATAAAATTCATAAAATGTAAATAATTATAAATGAATTTTACAGATGTTACATTTATATTCTAGACTTTCCTATAAACCTACTTTCCATTAGTGTTATTACCTAAGTTTTATTTTATTATGTAACCTTTTTTCCATATCACTACACTTTTCAAGACTTAAAGACAGAGAAGAGAATTGATTTAGGCCATGAGTATGGTTGTGGCCTCTACATCTTAGTATGTGACAAAATTACAAAGGAACTTTATAGGAGTCCTCTCTTTTGTAGCATTATTGACTAAGTCACTTGTCTTATTAAAAGCTTCAACAAGCCCTACTATGGTTATTTATCGAATCTTTTGAGTGTAAGTTATAACAGTTATATAAGTATCATTATACTACCTATCATCATTCTTCTAGTTTTGTCAATGAACATCCTTTTGAGTTGATCCATTCTAATATTTGAGGTTCAGCTCATGTCCCGTCTATGCAAGATTTTAAGTATTATATTGTTTTTGTGGATGATTACTCTCATGTATCTTGGGTGTATTTGTTAAAAAACAAGTTTTATGCACCTAAAGTAATCAAAAGTTTTTCAATGAAATAAAAACTCAATTTTTTGCTTCTCTCAGATTATTTCGTATTAATAATGCTCTTAAGTTTGTTCAAAATGATAGTTACTTGTCTTCATATCTCACATGTTGTAAGATTTCTAAGTCAGTTCATGCATGAACCTCGATTAGTTCATTGGAGAGGTGCCCTTCGTGTGTTGGCTTACATTAAAAGAATACCTAGAAAGGGATTAATATATAAAAAATATGGTCATCTACATGTGGAAACTTATTCACTCCAGTTACGTAAGTGACAAGAGGAATAAGAAGTCTACATTTAGTTATTAGACTTAAATAAAAGGAAATATGGTGACTTAGAGGAGTAAAAAGCAAAATATGATTTCTAAGTCCAATGTAGAGACAAATAGACATGTCAAATGGATCGTGTCGTGTACTTATTGTGTCGTGTATAAACGTGTGTATTATACATATATGTTAAACCTAAACACGACCCATTTAATTATCGTATACTTAATACTAAACCTAAACACGAATTGTCTGTTAACATGTATACACGACATGACCGATTAATTACACGTTTAAGTAAATCGTGTCGTTTTGACATGATAACGATCCAATTAACACGAGTACACGTTTATTACATGGTTACACGTTTAATACAAGATTACATGTTTAATATAGGTTTAACATTTACACGTTTTATACACGTAGGAAAATCAAAGACAAACCGATAAATCATGAAACAAATCATTTAACAATATTTCACAAGTTCCATAGTTCCATATGTTAAATATCATAAGTCTACAACATATCATAAACATCCACTATTCAAAATAATGAAAGTTATAATTTATATACATGATTAGATAACGTGTACTTATCAGGTTTTTTACCTTAGACACGAAAATGACCCATTTAATAATCGTATCTACCGGATAGACACGATAAGTACACGAAACATGATAAAAGTAAACCCAAATACGGTTATATCGTGTCGTGTTATCGTATCATGTCAGAAATTGACAGGTCTAGAGATAGAGTACAATTCTATACTTCTATGGCACAAACCGCGTAAGAGATGGTCTAACTTAGTTCATTGTTAAGTGAACTTGGGTTCACAGTTCAGTGTCCTATACTAATGCATTGCAATAATCAATTCACAATATTTATTGAGTAACCCTATGTTCCATGAAAGAACAAAGCACAATGAAGTTGACTGCCACTATGTATGAGATTTAGTAATGAAAGGAATTATCTCTGTCCCTTTACAAAGGACTATGCAACAAGTATCTTTAAGTCTCTTTAATATATATACTCTAACTTGAAGCGAAGTGTTAATGACGTTACTTAGTTGTAGAGATGGATTTAGACTATATAGATAAATGGGTATCAATTTACCTTAGGATTTTGATATCATGTATATATATCTTTGTAAACTCTTTTGTGGAGGAAATCTAATTTTATTTTTCACTTCTAACAAGCTACTACAAATGAGAGAAAAGATAAGAAACTGGTTTGTCCTTTGCTTTTCAACTTGAGCAAAATAGTGAACTTTTGGAATAAAAGAAAAATGGTAGGTATTTTCTTTCTCATTTCTCCAATTTTCAAGACAAAATTGTATCTCTTATTTTTGTCCTCCATTTCTCTAAATTCAATTGTGATTCTCTCCAATGTCACCAAATGGGAGAAGCGATCTTCTCTCCATTACTTTCTTTTCTTTTCTTGCCATTTGGTCAGACTGTAGTAGAGTAGAACACCAAAAATAAATGCTTAAATGAATAGGGGTTAGTGGCCAAAGAACTTAGTTAAGCCATGTATTGTTGCATCTTGCATCTCGTACTTCTAAAGACTGTTTATTTGTTAGTTTTAGAATTCAACAGGAATATAGCAACTGTGTTCAGTGTCCCATTTTATTTCCTCGTATGATTCATACCTTCCAATTTGTTACAGTAAAAAGAAGACAGGAGATCGCTAGTCCAAAACTACCATATCTCACAATCTCTCGTCGAGAAACCTGCAACCTGTCA
Organism: Posidonia australis; assembly: GCA_024699735.1. Classification (NCBI taxonomy): domain Eukaryota; kingdom Viridiplantae; phylum Streptophyta; class Magnoliopsida; order Alismatales; family Posidoniaceae; genus Posidonia; species Posidonia australis. The sequence continues at coordinate 7,964 of JAMKQA010026179.1, forward strand.
TCCTGAAAAGCAAGCTTCAATGTTTCGTGAACAAATAAGTGCATGGCATAAATTGAAGAAAAGGTTTATATGCAAGGAATTCTGGGTGTTTGAGAAATATAAACTTCCAAAAATATTCACATGCCAACTTGCAGATATGCACATAAAAAGAAACCAGAAATATTTTAAACTTTCCGAAAAAAAAATATTTACAACTGGTTTTTGCTTTTCCAAATCTATTTGGTTCATGCTGGTCATTATTCGCTAGTTCACAAGTTAGAAACTTCTGAGTCTGAAAAAATTGGAAAATGAAAATCTATTCTAACCTATTTTCCACACCAATGGGTGCATTTAAAATACATTAAAAAAAAAGGAACTAGGCTAATTCTAGAACCAGAACAGTACAAAACAGATTCCACACATTTCCCTGTTTGAATTCCTCTTACCCTGCAGAAGAAAGATCATTTGTTCCCTCTGTATCAGCTCTTCTGAGCTCTGAAGTATTTTCTCCAGAGAAAAAATTTGTAGATGCATGGGTTTCTGCAGCAATTTCTTTCTATTAAAAAACAATGACAAAGGTGTCGACATCCTTGGATAACCAAAGGGTATATCAGAACAGCACAAAACTTAGATGAGGAAATAACATATATTCTCTTTTTTCTATAATGATAGGGTTTGTGATCATCTCAATAGCAAGAAGGCATGTGTCAACTATTCAGAAAAATAAATATCTTATCCCTCAACATGCACTGGACAATCATTGTGCGACAGTGCAATAGAGGGTGACTTTTAGAGTTAAGCACGAATTTTCAGAATTACGACCACCTAGGATGTCATGGAGTGAGATATTTCCAATTTCTTTTCTGATGAGTGATGGACCAGCCTCTTGCAGGGCCTCCTGAGATAGAGTAGTTGTTACAGCAATACATCTACAAAATGTTCAACACCAACAATAAATCACTAATATCATACATGATCTATAACAATAAAAACGTGTAAAAGAAAGGTTATAAATGTCTTGAAAGTTATCTAGAAACTTTTAGTAGCATTCGTAGATATCTCGTTTTCACATTTTCCAATATTAATAAGGATAGGAAGTCTTGAAAAACCCTAAATGACATAACTAAGAACTTATAACATATTTTCCGGATCTTCCATAATTTACTTTAAAACATTATTTGATTTTACTTGATTCAAAGTCGTTAATTGTGGCAGAGCTAACACACTTAAGTTAGTAGTGCATTTAGATAGTTTAAACAACTTAAAAAAATGTTTTTATGATTTTATGGAATTTCTGAAATTTTTCAGACTTTAAATGCATTCCTTTGGATTAACGTAAAAGACAATGAGGTAAATTGTAAAAAACCCAATCATTGCAACGAGTATTATATGTCTATCTCTCAAAATATTTTATCAACCTGAGCTTTAATATAACAAGTGGGACTTTTATAAGATATTATCACGTTATTCCCATAAATATTATTATGTCTAAGATTTTCTAACACTTAAATATACATGACATATCACATAAATCTTTATTAATTTAAGAAAATTCTAGAAATATGGATGACATCAAATTAAGATCATATATCTATATTTTTATAAAAAACGAGATTTTATGTTAAGTTATTATTTTTTTTTTAAATGTCATAACTACATTTAATTTAAGATAATGTTTAAAAATAAAGGTAAAATCCAAAATATCTAGGTGATTACGAATCTAAATTCAATAAATAATATCCATAGTGGTGATTGACCTTTTCTTCATAATTACAGAAAATATAAATTTCAAATTTGATTTACTTAATATTTAAGTTTGATTTAAATTTAGAAATTTATTTAAAATATCTTTCAATTATGAAAATGATTTTAAAAGGATTGTTTTGGTCGTTATTTGTTATTAGACTCGTATAAAGATATGTTGATATCTTAATTTTTAAAATTTTATCTTTTTAGTTGCTCGACGCCTATACAACCGACGACTAACTGACATGGAATATATTATTATCTTTATTCTCTATGTCAAGCAAAAAAGGTATCTCCATACTCGTCCTCAGTGCATGCGGCAACATAAAGATCCTGTCATCGGACCTATAGGTGACGAGCTCATATATCTCTTTTTTTTTTCATTTAAGCGAGTTCAATCATAACCCTTGGATCTCCTTTTCATCCTTGACGAGATTTGACGCCCCAAGCTTTATAAATAGATCCTTAGGTCAAGAGCTTAAGAGAAAGCTATTTAGAAAATCCAAGGAGGCAATTCTGAAATCCTAGACAGACCCTTAGAGATCCTGAAAGAGAAAGCGAGAGAGCCCGAGAGAGAAACTTTGAGAAAGAGCCATAACCCCCTCTACTCTATCAATTTCCCAAGAGACAGCCTAGATCCATAGAGATCACATCAATCTGAAGCTAAAACATGCCTCTAGAGCTCCACTCGTGCGTCCACTTCCTTAACCCCACACTAAGAGCACAATGATGAAGAGAGTATCGTTCTCAACCATTCTTTTTTACATATTCATTATATTTGTATTAGGACTGTAATGGATATTCAAATTACTGGATATCCATCTGTCTAAGGTTTCAATAATACCCTATATATGTAACTACAGTATCTGAATAAGATAGATCTTGTTTTCCTTGTACTTTTTATAAAAAGATTCCTTACATATCTTGTAATGTTATGTTTTATTTTCTAAGTAGTATCCACATCACTTATTTAAAGGCCTTCATGCTAAACTTACTAAGTTTTGTCATGTTCTTGTCAGTCTATTATTAGATCTATTTATATTATCTTTACCATGTAAATCTAGTTTTTAATGTGAAGAATTATTACTTGACTAAAGTACCTTTGAGTTTCTCTTTGTCCATAGAAATGTCTGTAAATTTGTTTTTTTTTAAAGTCAACTATCGTGCCTCCATGTTTCGAGGATTTATTTAAGCAATATCATAGACATAACTTGTCGAAGTCAAGTTCTCTTCAATAGAAGAGAATGATAAGGATAGTATTGAGATAATTGTTACATAGTATCTAGATAATTAGTTATTTTATTTTGCTATTTAGTTGTAAAGTTAATTATATCTTTTATATTAGATTTTATCTTGCTATGTAGTTGCTGGTTAGTTATATCTTTTATTTGAATTTATAATTAGGTATCCTAAATAAAGGAACCAACCTCTTATTGTCAAATAGTTTTAATTATGATTTGACATTATTGATATTTGATATTTTTAAATAGAGATTGGAGTCTCTCTCATTGGGGAATCTAGTTGATTTCCTTTAAGATTGAATTGTAATCCATCTTCGCTATCTTGAATTAGATTGTAGTCCAATTTTCGTTTATTGTCCCACATCAAAAATATTTGAAAAGTAAATTAAAATATTCATGACAAATATACCTCATTTGTGCTGTTTTTGCTGCTTGGACTCCAGCAAGAGCGTCTTCAACAACAATACACTGATGGAATGACATTATTGTGATCAAATTCCATCAACAAAATCAGCTGGGCATAATAAATATTTGCAAGGAAAATGTAATTGGAACTTAAGATATGTGTTATTGTGTTAATGAGTTTTAATGTCTTAGTAAATACAAGTATTAACGAAATTTACCACAAGATTGAAAGAAAATTATATCTTGCATAGCCCATTCATATAAATTTACGTTAGTTGAAGATGACTGAGGTGAAGTTTGCAAGACTTCAGCAAACTTAGCTATTTCATACTAAGGCTTGCCCTTATCCAGCATAGCCCAATCGTATGGTGAGATTGTTGTCAGTGGTCCCCTTTATCCTGATCTGTGCAGTGATAAAGTCATATTGGGCTTGGGGAGTATTTCCCTAATAGAGTCTCAAAATAATTGTAACTTACTCGCAGAAACGAACAGTCCAAATTACAACTTCTGACCAATTATTCCAGTTGAAATTGATAAAATGTAAGCAAAATTTTTAGTCAACTCAGGCCTCATGATGTAAGTATAGCTTCAAACCAGTGGGAACTGTACCTAACAAAAGATCTCAACCTACAGGCAGTCTAAAGAATTGAAGCCTGGCCAAGTGCATCAAAATATGCTAGATTAGTCTAACCTCAAATTGGCTACTGCCAACTTGCCCCACTACCTCATAGCACAGGATGTTTATTAGCTGATATTTTGCTTCATTCTTAGAGTGTAAACAAAACTTCACTGGCAAGTGAAGGTGCAACAGATGCTAATGGTTTTTTTCAAAAGTATATATACCTCGCCAGGGAGTACGTTCAAGCTCAAAGACGCCGCTAAAAAGATATCTGGGGCAGGTTTTAAATTCTCAAATGCATCGGCAGAAATGATGGCGTCGAATCTGAATCAGAAAACATGGCTGCACAATTTAAGATAGTGTTGATACTGTAGAAGGTTATATTAAAAAACTACAAACAGGACAATGTTTGGTTTCTCAGTCATAAGATCATATTGTGAAGAATACAACAAACAGATTGGATTGACAGAAAGACAAAGGATATTCTAAATCCCTAACTGACTGTAAATCTTTTTATTTTTTCACTTTCCACAAAATAACAAGTATGTCTATAATCTAATTAATTGCAAACTTATACTTGATGCACAGCAATGTTATCTATGAACAACCAATTACTTGAATAAATTCTTTTGGAAACAACAACTGATACCATAGCTTTTAATTCTTTCTAGAGAAAAAACGTTCAGAAACAGTGAACAGAAGACCCAAAAATTAACTGAAAAAATATAGCAGAATATTACAAGAAAAAAGGATATATATTATGAAGAAGTTTAATGATAAAAATAAAAATTAAAAACAGCTGGCGGACTGTATTGGATTTTCTAAATCAGGAATTCTTTCTATTCAAATCTTCTTTTGCTCAATTTGATATTAGATCTATAGAAATCTGATCCCAATATATTATTGAGAAATGGTGACTTTTGCTTTAGTTTGTTTTGTAGACTGCTAATTTTTAATTTTGTGTACAAGTACTATCTGGAAAAATGTAGTATGATTGCAGCATGAGGTCAGATTTCAGAAGTACAACAAAAGGCTGCAAAGATTATGAAAGAAGTCAAGAACTTGCTAGGAGCAACAGATGGGTGCATTAGGAGTCAAATTTAAGAAAATGTGTAGTCATTTTTTGTTTGTAGACAATACTTTAATTGATACAATTTAGAGGAGATAACTGCTAAACTAAAGTTTTAGTTTAAAATTAGAGTGATAAGGCACGATCTTAATGCTAAAAGTGACACATTGCAGGTCTGAAGTTCCTTATATCAGTTTTGTATAGTATTGTATTATCAAAAGAAGAAGAGCTAAGGATTGTCATACACTCATGTATTATTAAAATTGGGTGAAATAAATTAAATAGCAGAGTAAGTTTTATGTGACCATAATATAAAAGTTGTATTCAAATGTAGTTTATAGTTTGTATTGCATCACCTACCATGTTGTATTATCAAAAGAGGGATGCTAGAGAGCACAATCACATATAATGAATCTAGAAAAATCTTATGTTGGTCCTTGGCAAGGTTCAAAATGTCAGTTTTATGTTGGATTTTGGTTCTTCAAAAATAAGGAATGTGTTGGACATCAACAGATACATGGTGGTCCACAAAGTTTCACTCAAACTTGATATTTCAAGTTGAAACTCTAGGGTTAGCCAAAATAAACCACTACTACCTTTCTAGGACTAAAATTTATTACATAAGCATGTATTCACTCACAAATGACAATTTTTTAGTGAATCCAACATCTTTTTTTTTAGAAGTATTCTTTTTAATTAAAAAAAGGATAATTGACGCATGTATTTGCATCTTAAATATTATAAATTTTAAGTTGCTAACGTGATTTAAGTGCTAAAACAAGAAGAAATTTGAAAGTTAATCAGACATCTTTGAAGTCACAAAGCATAGACAGCTTTGAAGGTGTTTACATGGACATGAGATGAACATGGACCAAAATAGACCCAACATGAGGTAATGCCCGACAATTGACCAACCAAATGGCATTTTGGGAGGATGTAAACACGACAAATATCGGTGATATTTCACCAATATGTATTGATATGCAGAAAGATGGTTTGTAGAAGTTCTAGTAAGGTCTGGTTAGAGTGTTTGCTTAGGTCTCAGATGAATCAGAAATGCTTTAGCATACACAGGATATGCCACCTTACTCAGCATCATGCATGAAGAGACAAATTATTGAGGTTCAGCCCTTATTTTTGGATTTCTTTTGACCAGAGGAAAGAAGATTTTAGACAGAACAGAAGATAAAAAACATGTGCCAATGTCCAACAAAAACATTGGCCCAAAAAAAAAAAACAAGGAAAAGGCCTCTAAAGCTGGTGGAACCAGACAAGAAGACAAACAAGGAGGTTAGATTGGCTTGTCAACATCAAGAAAATAAAGGAGACCACAAAGCTCAAGTTTCCACTATCTTTTCAGCCAACTCGGACCTAATTTCATACCAATATAAACCATGCAACTCTGACTAAAGCAGCTCACACTCCAAGTCAATCCCGTCCCCATCCCGATGTTGCAGAAATCCAGTGGTACCAAAGAGAGAGAGAAGGGAACATTGAGACAGCATTTGGTTCATCAAATCACATTTGGTGGTACCATCTAGACCATGTTTAAGAGTGCCAGACCAGACAAAAGTCCTTCCATTCACCACTCCCCTGAGCCACAGGGCTTCAAAGGTCATCCAGCCATTAAACTAGGCAACCTACTGGTCGCATATGTGCAACCAAAAATATGCAGTAGTGGCTGTCTAAAGAGGCACCTCTTCTCTGAAATACCAAAAATATGCAGTAGTGGCTGCCTAAGCATCCCATTGTATAATATTTGCCATTGAAAACCTGGATCAAATTAACTTGGGGTTATTCTAGACTATTCTCCTAAAATTGCTGCATAGAAAGCACACTGTATGTTCAGAAAAATGGATTACTTGATTAATTCGAAGAAGAGATTACATATATATGGGAAACACTAATAGCCTACACAGATACCAAGTACATGGATATCCATTTACCTAGCAAATACTCCCCCTTAAGTTGAAACATATAGAATAACCACGCACAAGTTGTTATACAAAGATTGATAATGAGTAGAGGACAAAGACTTTGTAATGAGCAGAGGACAAGGACTTTGTAAAAACATCAGCTACCTTAGTAAAGGACGAAATCTAGGGAGAAGTACAGTATTCCTGACAAAGTAACAATCTACTTCTATGTAGACCTGTCAATTTCTGACACGACACGATAACACGACCCAAACACAACACGATATAACCGTATTTGGATTTACTCTTATCATGTCTCGTGTACTTATCATGTCTATCCGGTAGACACGATTATTAAACGGATCATTTTCGTGTCTAAGGTAAAATACCTGATAAGTACACGTTACCTAATCATGTATATAAATTATAACTTTCACTATTTTGAATAGTGAATGTCTATGAT
>JAMKQA010026180.1:0-15811 GCA_024699735.1 Posidonia australis
TCATTTCCACTTTTCTTTACTATTGTTACCTTGATCAGGGGTAACCAGGCACACAAGCAGTAGGCGAGGACATCCTTCCCCTACCTTCCTGCACTACCACGATGAAATTCCCTGTGCGGGATGTCACCGCCCTGGCCAACCGGCCTCAATTTCATTTTCATAAGTGCACAGGGATACGTCTCTGTCTGACGCCCCAGTCGGTGACCCGAACAAGTAGGTTCAATGACCTAGGCTCAGCCTACACTGTCATGAGCTCGGTGACCCGAACAACTAGGTACAACTACCCAGGCTCAGCCTATACTGGCGGTGGCCCAAACAACTACGCTCAAAGGCCCAGGCTCAGCCTACACTGTCTGAAGCTCGGCAACCACAGTCTTGTTTCATAACACATTATTAGTGTTCCATTTCAAAACTCTTTGAATTTCCTTTCAAAACTATTTTCCATTTCATTACAGGACTTTATTTCCTTGCAACACTTGACCCTCCACTGGGGTCCCAACTCAAGCCATGAAAATCATGTTTAAAATCATAAATTGGGTCTCATGCCCAAAACCACATAAAACCTTCTTTTTCATTCATTTATAGGGTCTAAAACCCAAAACCACATCCAAATCCATTTGTTTGGGGTTCCACATGCCTCCATGTCATTACATGGGGAAGCATCATTCATATAAACCCACCATACCATTAAAATCATTTAACATTCATTAAAATTCACATTTTAACATCCCAAGTTCAGGGCAAAAATGGCATACCGAATTTTCAATTCGGTATGTTGAAATTCCCTGTTTCGGTATACCGAAAATTTGCGATATGCTGAAACCCCCGGTTTCGGTCGATCGTGAAATTTCGGTCTACCAAACCCTAGGTTCTGACTTAATCTTCTAGAATTTCGGCATATCGAATAAATTCGGCATACCGAATTCCTCGCAGACAGGGCACACCCCTGTTCTGTAGCGGTGGAATTCGCCCAAAGTGGGAGTCCCGATTGGACCCCCCAAACATGCATCAAAAATTCCCATAAAATTACGGGTCGTAGACCCTTGAGTCTACTTCAAAACCCCTCAAACCATTCTTGATTCCATCAACCACACAGTTCAAACGGAAATCACAAGGGGAAGGGGCTCAAGAACGGCTACTGTAGCCTTCAACCCCAAAATCACATTTTTCCCACAAACATCAATCCTAACCGCATGATCTCTACATTCTCATGCTATATACATCACATTCCCATCCATTTCATGATTTTTCAACAATTTAATAGGCATTTCTCTTAATTTTCATGCAATTAACCCATCCTTAAAAAAAACTAAACAAAGGAAGGGAAAGGAGTCGCGTACCTGGCTCAGTTGCCCTGCGACTCTCCTCGCACTCCGGCGAACCTCCTCGTGCCTCGGCGAACCTCCTCCTCGGTTATGTGCCGCTCCTCTTCTCCTCTCTCGATCACCCGTTCCTCTCTTCGCACGCCGCGGCCTCCCTTTATCCTTTTCTCCACCCCCGTCGCGCCGACCGCCCATCGCATCGGAGGAGACGGCGAGGCACGAACCGGTGTTGTTGGTGGCACGGGTCTGGGAAGGGAAGGAGATGGGGGAAAAATAGTGTGCGGGCTCGTGAGAGGAAAGAAAAATTAAGGAGAAAAAGAAAGGAAGAAAACATAGGCACGTAAATCGAGGCAACTATGCACCCTCAAACTAGACTCCACATTGGTCCCAAATCACAAACAGGTGCATAGAAGACCAACCACAAGCTCACACAATCAAGAAACAACAGATTATCCATTAATAAACCATTTAAGTAATACTACAATTAATTACATGGTTTACAAATAAAAATGGATAATCAAGCCCAAATGTCACAAGCAGCCTCCTACAAAACCATCACAGTTGTAGCCACAGAAAGTTCATCAAGAACAGCATCATAGCCCAATACAGGGTGTCGCACTCCATTATCTCAGACAATGGCAAGAATTTCATAACTCAGAGATTAGAGGACTATCTGCAGAGCCTCAAGATCAAACATCACAGATCTTCCCCGTACCTCCCACAGATGAACGGTGTCGTGGAGTCAGCAAATAAGAACTTAATCAAGATCCTAAAGAAGAGTGCCAAAACACATAAAGATTGGCACGAAAAACTCCCTTATGCGTTATGAGCCTATAGGACTTCGGTCAGGACCTCAACAGGAGCGACACCTTACTCATTTGTGTATGGCATGGAGGTCCTCCCAATCAAAGTAGAGATCCTATCACTCAGAATCTTGAGGGAGGCCGAGCTAGAAGAAGACGAATGGGTCGAGGACCGATACATCCAACTTAATTTGATCGATGAGCGTAGATTACAAGCCATGTACAATGGCCACTGCTACCAAGCGAGAATGGCCAGATTATATCAGAAAAGAGTCTGACCTAGGAGCTTCGCACCTGGCGAGCTAGTTCTGCAGGCCATACATCTCCCAGATGGTCGAGGCAAATTCCGACATAACTGGCATGGTCCTTACATCATCAAGCAAGTCTATTCAGGAAGCGCAACAATCCTTGAAGACATGGATAGCGTCGAGCTACCTGAGCCAGTCAACACATGTTATCTTAAGAAGTACTACCAATTAGCAGAAGGCATGTATCCTTGCCTTGCAAAGTATCCTTTTGCGCATCATGCATCATCTATTACTCCATCATGCATGCATATTTCTAAATAAATGGTGATATAAGTGCATTTAAGCCATAGCATTCTCCTTTTTAATTTCATGCACATCAATAACTTAAGCACGTCAATAACTGCATCCATCAATGCATAAAGCATCATCATCACATCCCGATGACGAGAATCGGAATAGCTAGCCTACTTGAGAAGGGTCTACACCTCTTCTGTTGTCATTACCTAGACATTCTAGCGAGCGAGGGAGCCACCTACCCTGCCATGGTTAGGCGAAATGTTCAAACTCCTATAGGGACATACACTTCCAAAGGGAGATAAAATGTTAGGAGCAAGCATGAGTGTGAGCCAAAATAAAAAAATAAGTATATCCACAAGGGCACAAAAGAGAAAAGGAGACAGAAGCTAGCCCTAAGAGAGAGAGGCAAGTGGGCCAACTCTACCCCTACAATTTATCTTTGGTGAGGTGTCGAAGCAAGCATCCCAAAGATCCAAGCAGCCAAAGGGACTAGCCACCGCTTGCATATAATCCCAGCAGCCCCCCTCCAAATCCGGATGCCCGTTGCCCCCAAGCAAGGGTTAGAGCAAGCCTACGAGCCTAAGAGGGAGAAAATAAATAAGCCAAAAGCCAAAAAGTAGGTCTAAGTCCCCAAGAGTTTGGCACGGAGCCTAACCTACTGAATAATCCATCCCAGAGAGCCACCAAGAGCCTAGAAGTCCGGGTAGTGTCTTGTGAGCCAAGGTCTTCTTCTCTTCTCATAGCAGGCATGATTAGCATTCCAAATTCATTCTGAGGGATGACACAACACAACACCATCATTCTTGCATGCATTATTACTTGTCCACTTTGCAAGGTCTCGCTAGGTTCCAAACCAAGGGCATGTTAGCTGCTCTTCAGCCAAAGACCTGGCAGAGGATACAGTACACTAGGGGCATGTCAGCTACCTTTGTGGTGATAACCTTCCCTGTCAACCAAGGGCATGTCAACTGCCCTATTGGTTGACCCTTCTTGGGACAGTATCTTCGTCTAGAACATGTTGTCTCCACCATAGCTCGAGCACAGAAGCGAGGACAACAATAGCCATGAGCCTCTGAGATCAGAGCAAAGTCAAAACATCCGTACTCTCCTAATCAGCAAGAGAGAGTACAGTCGACAGTCCAGTGCCAAAGTCAGACTACCAAGAAGTTAGTCGGTTACACAACAGTGAAGCTAGAGAGATGTCAGAAGCCATCCAACAAGTTCATCTTATTCGAGGAGGAAACATTGCCCTCGTGAAACCATTATCTAGCCAAGATCCTTGCATCAATGCAGAATCCGAGCAATAGTTTATCCAGATCAGCCATCATCAAGTGAGTAGACAATGCAGTTACACAGCGAAGCAAGCGAGCTACAGACAAGAACAAATCTCCTGGCTAACAAGCAAGCTACACACAACATTTTTCCTTTTCTCGTGACTCCTTTATGTCCAAATGAGTTCCATGTCACCGATTCCTGGTCCCCCAGGAATAGTCCTTTGTCTCTTTTCTCGTGACTCCTTTAAGTCTGGAGGAGATCCGAGTCGCTGATTCCTAGTCCCATAGGAACAACCCTTTGTTCTTTTTTTCTCGTGACTCCTTTAAGTCCGGAGGAGATCCGAGTTGTTGATTCCTGGTCCTCCAGGAACAACCCTTTTCCTTTTTCTCGCGACTCCTTTAAGTTCGGAGGAGTTCTGAGTTGCTGATTCCTGTTCCCCTAGGAACAACCTTTATCCTTCTTCTCGTGGCTCCTTTAAGTCCAGAGGAGATCTGAGTCGTTGATTCCTGGTCCTCTAGGAACAACCTTTATCTCTTTTTATCGTGACTCTTTTATGTCCGAAGGAGATCCAAGTTGCTGACTCCTGGTCCTCCCAAGAACAACCTTTATCTCTTTTCTCGTGACTCCTTTAAGTCTAGAGGAGATCCGAGTTGCTGATTCCTAGTCCCATTACGAACATCCTTTTGTCCTTTCCTCGTGACTCCTTTAAGTCCGGAGGAGTTCCGAGTCGCTAATTCTTGGTTCCCCTAGGAACAACATTTATCCTTTTTCTAGTGACTCCTTTAAGTCTGGAGGAGTTCCGAGTCGTTGATTCCTGGTCCCACTAGGAACAACCTTTTGTCCTTTCCTCGTGAATCCTTTAAGTCCGGAGGAGTTCTGATTCCTGGTTCCTCTAGGAATAGCCTTTATCCCTTTTCTAGTGACTCCTTTAAGTCTGAAGGAGTTCCGAGTCGCTGATTCCTGGTCCCCCCAGGAACAGCCTTTATCCCATTTCTCGTGACTCCTTTAAGTCTAGAGGAGTTCCAAATCACTGATTCCTGGCCCTCTAGGAATAGTCCTTTATCCCTTTTATCGTGACTCCTTTAAGTTCGTAGGAGATCCGAGTCGTTGATTCTTGATCTCCTAGGAACAGCCTTTGTCCTTTCGCTCGTGACTCCTTTAAATCTGGAGGAGATCCGAGTCGTTAAATTTCTAGTCCCTCTAGGAACAACCGTTGTCTTTTTTCTCGAGACTCTTTTAAGTCCGGAGGAGTTTTGAGTTGCTGATTCATGGTCCCCCAGGAATAGCCTTTGTTCATTTGCTTGTGACTCCTTTAAGTCCGGAGGAGATTGGAGTCGTTGATTTTTGGTTCCCCAGGAACAACCCCTTATCCTTTTTCTCGTATCTCCTTTAAGTCCGGAGGAGATCTGAGTCACTGATTCCTGGTCGTCTAGGAATAGACTTTGTCCCTTTGCTTGTGACTCCTTTAAGTCTAGAGGAGATCCAAGTCGTTGATTCCTGGTCCCCCAGGAACTGCCCCATATCCTTTTTCTCGTGACTGCTTTAATTCTGGAGGAGATCCAAGTCGCTGATTCCAGTCCTCCAGGAACAGCCTTGGTCCGTTTTCTCGCGACTCCTTTAAGTCCGGAGGAGATCCGAGTCGTTGATTCCTGGTCCCCGTGGAACAGTATTCATCCTTTCTGTGACTCCTCTAAGTCCAGAGGAGGTCCGACTCCTTGGTTTCTTGTGTCCAAGGACCAACCCCTTACCTTCAGGGCTGATAACCCCAACTATCCGGCGACGAGTCCGTCAACTCATCACTAAGCAGGTAACACTGTGCGCTCGGGCAGTGAGCATATTAGCTGTATCTATCACTCTCCTTTGCACAGTTTCAGAGTAGCTACTGACATGTGACTCAGTATTCGACAGCAATTTATGATTTTTCTATCTGCATTGGATTATATGGAATATTGTGTGCATGGAACAAAGTGATTTGTCATCCTATATACTCTTTTAACAATGTTCTGCAGACATAAATCCAGAAAAGCCGCAACTCCCCACCAGTCATGGGCTTCCCTACGATGGTCGTACCGGTGAGATGCTCGGAGGTCCTTCGGGCGTGGATTGGAAAGTTAACAAGTGATGACCGTGACAAGTTACGGACTTGGAGAATCTCCATGAAATTCTTAGACATTGCAAATGTGGAAGTCTCCCATTACTTCCTGTGTGCAGCCGCCCAGTTCTGGAAGCTTGTAAATCACACATTCCGCTTCAAGAGGGTTGAGTTGACCCCTACTTCGGAAGAGGTCCGTCGGGTGTGTTGTCTGCCAAAGTTCCTTGGGCCCACTGTATTTATGTGGCGAGACGGATATTCTTCTGTGCTGAGTGAGCTCACTGGCCTATCGACCGACGATTGCAGTTGTCAACTGATCTGTACTGATAGGCAATCTCCTATGCTGCTACTCATCTACTTTGACAAGGTGGTCGAGAGGCGTGCTTCTTTGGGCGATGAACTATGCTTGAGAGGCTTCGTCGTCCACTTTTTAGGCCAGCTGGTGTTTAGCCATGGCCAGACAATCGTGAACATTGAGGTTGCGAAAATTGCTTTGGCGGTGATAGCCCGTCAGATAGACCTGGCCCCTATTATCCTGGCAGAGACTTATCGAGCCCTTGATTGATCGCTGCGACGGTGTCGACACTTCTATGGTTGCGGAGCATTTGTGCAGGTATGGTTGGCCGCTCATTTGGGTGTAGAGGTCTTACGCCCTCATCGGTCAGCCTTCGAATATTCTTGCCAAAGTGGTCATGCCCGCACTCTCACATTAGTCCGTGAAGAATATGAACGACTGGAGAGGTTAACAGAAGACAAGGTGACCTAGCGCATCATTCCTTCTACAACTCACAGCTTCGAAGCATTCTTCAATGATGTCGACATGAAGCTTATCATCTTGTCAGGGTTGACTAGTGGTGTCAAATATCACACAATCAAAGTAATGCAGTAGTTCAATTACCAACAAGACACCTTTGCTCAAGGACAGATGCCAGCTCAATTCCAGGAGTATCCTCGGAGCTCTTGCGCAGCAACAAAGGAACTGTCATGCTTGCTTATTGGCTCCATCCGATCGAGCAACCTCACAGTCACCGAAGGCAAGGATTGTTTATCTGACTACGAGGCTGAAGTGGAAGAAACCTGGCCAATATGTGGAGCAGTTTCCAGTCCTATATTGTTTCCAAAAACAAGAGGCTCTAAGAGGCCTAGGGATGACCCAGACTGTTGATACTTGTGTTAAGCTACTTGTTCACTACATACTAAAAAATAAGTGTAATCACATCATTATATTTGACTGCAATAATAAATTCATTGGGACACACTTGTTAGCTTGTTTGAATGACTATGATTGACAGAGAATTGCCATTGCTGTAACATGCACTCAATTGTTTTAAACTGCTGCCCTCTTTGCCTGTCGACTTGGCACTGGGGCCCACCCAGCTAACAGTCAGGAATATCATTTTGTTACCCTATCCTGGACTAACAAAGCCATCCTGGGTTTTTGTGCTAGTTGAGACAAAACTCAATCTGTCCTATTGGGACTTGTTCAAAGCAAACAAGTGCCATTTCTATCTTTGCCTAGACCAGGCAAGGTCTAGTTGATCCCATCCTGGATTCACCCCAGATGGATGAATCCTAATGACCCTTTCATCGGGCTGATAGCCCTAACTATTTGGCAATGACTCCATCAACTCATTAGCGGGCTGATAGCCCTAACTATCCAGTTGACAACCGTCATATTGTCAGAAGCGGGCTGATAGCCCAACTATTCGGTGCTGATTCTGTCAACTCATCATCAAGCTGATAGCCCTAATTATCCGACGATGAGTCCATCAACTCATTAGCTGGCTGATAGCCCTAACTATCCGGTGTTGAGTCTGTTAACTCATTATCGGGCTGATAGCCCTAACTATCTGGTGTTGAGTCCGTCAACTCGTTATCGAGCTGATAACCCGAACTGTCCGGTCTGTAGGTCTGTCAACTTACCATGCTTTGTCCCTTAGTTTGCAAGTTTGGTAGTTTCATCTAATGCCCCTTCTCTTGGGTTGATACCCCAAACTATCTAGTTGACAACCGTCACCCTGTCGAGAGTGGGCTGATACCCCCAAACTATCCAGTTAACATCCGTCATCAGTCTATCCCATGGTCAGCAAGTCTGGCATCTTGCCATGCATCCTCCCTGGCGTGAAGGTCCGTCGTTCGCCAGGTGTACCCCTGGCCAATAAATCTGACAGACTTGTCCGGACACACCTCGACATGAGTCGGGAAATCTCTCACGCTCCCCTTCGAGAGCTGAATTACCCACTCGTCATCAGCATCACCCTCTGGCATTACCCAGCATTAGGGTCATCCTTTGCATCAGCATCATGCATGGGCCACGAGTCATGACTTTTCGGTGCATCCGTCGAATAAGTGGCGCACAGCAAGTACCATTCTCCTGTGGACTCAGGTGGGTCGTCTTGTCAACCCTGAGCATCAGTCTCAATTCCCTCAACTTCGCTCAGGGAGGGGCATCTCTAAACACCCCGATATTGAAGTCACTTAGTAGCAGGCTCATCCGGATGATGCTCTGGTTGCGACCACCAAAACCCTGGCCCACTTAAGCCCAAACTAGCCCATTCTGTCCTAATCAAAATTAAAACCAAACAAAACACATTTAGGTCGACTCAAAATCCAATTAATCAAATAAAAACCCTAATTTTCAAATAAATCCACTTGAAATCCAATAAAAAAACCCTAATTAATCAAATAAAGGCCCTAATTAAATAAAATCCACTTAAAATCCAACAAAACAAATGAAAATCAAATTCAAGTCAAAATCAAATTTAAAACACTTAAAATCCAATTAATAAAACAAAAAAACCAAATTCAAGTCAAAATGAAATAAAATCCACTTAAATCCATTTAAAACCCATGTAATTAAGAGAAAACCCCAATTAAAGTCAAGATCCATTAAAAACCCAAATTAATTAAAATTCAAAACCCTAATCAATCCAAAAACCCTAAATAAACACAAAAACCCTAAATAAACCCATAAACCCTAATTTAAAATCCAAAAATCCCTAAATAAACCAATAAACCCTAATTAATGTTCAAAACCCTAATTTCAAATCAATTAATTAAACACCAAGTCCCAAAATAAAAAATCAAATTTAAATCACAAAACTTTAATTAAAAACTTAAAATCAAAAATCCTAAAATCCTTGAAAATCACAAAACAAAAATAAAATCAAACCTAAAACCCTAATTTAAAACCAATTAATTAAACCTTGACCACAAATTTAATTAAAATCATAAAACATAAATAAAAAGCCTAAATTAAAATTCAAAACCTTAATTTAAAAAACTTAAAATCAAAACCCTAAAAATCTCTAAAAATTCCAAAACAAAAAACCTGAACTAATCAAAACCCTAATTAAACCCTAAATTACAAAATTAAGAAGTTAAATTAAACCCACAAAATCCAATTAAAAGCCTCAAATTAAAACCCTAAAAAAACCTAAAAATTCCAAAATAATAACCAAAAGAAAAACCCAAACAAAAAATCAAAACCCTAAGCCCATTAAGCCCAACACTGTTTAGTTCAAAAATTCAATTTAGAACTTTAGAAAAATCAAATGTAATTCTGGTGAACCCACTGCCGGCGACCCCGAGTTTTCTGACGACAACTTCGACTAGCAATCCCGAGAAATCCAAAGCAAATCTCAACCTCCGAGTTCTCTGGCCAAGCTCCTCCAACTCACACCCGATCAAACGACATTCATCCACTAGAGGGAGGAGGATCGATGGCTCTGGAGAGCCTCGTCGGAGTATAAAGCCCCCCAGTCGATGACGAACCCAAGATCGAGAACAACTTTCGATCCGCAAGTTCCAGGCTTCCCCTTAGCAATGAAATCCTTTTCTTCTTACACCTAAAAGACCACAGCAGCCAGTCTGAGTCTCCCAAGCCACTAGCCATCTATTTACACGATCCAATGCTGCCACCGGAGGAGCACGCCGCCGTCGACCCATATCGCTAGGGAGGACATCTAACTTTTCTTCCCTTCTTCTTCAATTCATAGCATGTTCCTTAGTTGCCATTAGGTTCCCTGAACCAGTCACGGTGGAGCAGCGCCTCCTGCCTACCGCCGCATTGCTTCCGGTGGTGGGTTCACCACCACCGGCGAGGCTCCGAGCCTCCTGACCTCAGGCGAGACCCCCGCGGGCCTCCCTTGCTTCCTCCTCTCTCCTTCCTTCTTCCTGGACACCTTCCATTCCAGAGGACGCCCACCGTCGATGTCAGATCCGCTGCCCCATCGCCATAGCCATTGCTGCTGTCGCCGACCCTCCGTCGTGGTGTTGCCTGGAGTCCCCTGATTGCGCTAGTCTTGATCCACCTCCTCCGGAAGCTTCTCCGTGTCACTACCAGCACCTCCACACTGCCACGCCCCTACCCAGACCATCGCAGTGCGCCGACGACCACCACCGTGCCTGCCATCAAAGTCGGAGGTGGAGGGAGCTTTCCGGACCTCGCCGCAGCCTCCAGAAGCTTCGCCGTGCCTCTCTAGAGGTTCCCCGCCGTCACCGCTCCGTTGGGATCGCCTACACGCCTCCAGCCTCTCCACTGCCATCTTCCCCGGTGCTGACAGAACACCTCACTGGAGTGCAAGGTGGGGGGGAGGCCAGGCCTCCCCAGCATTGCCAAACCACCCAGAGATGGTCGTCGTGCCTCCACGAAGCTTCCTCAGTCGCCGCATGCCTCCCTCCGCCACTGGATAGCCACTGCTGCATCGCCGATGGGAGAACGCCGACGATCTTCGAATAGCCTTTTTTAGGTTAGGCCCCTTTAGTTTAGGTTTATTTTTATTATGTCCTTAGTTTATTGCATTTAAATCCTTTTTCATTGCATTTGGGTCCAAACATTTGCATTTTAGCCCCTGTAGTTTTTAAAATACTTTTAGTTCTTTTATTTGCATTTGTTCCCTTTTTTTATTCTTAACATATTCCTGCACGTTTTTATCACATCTACATCCTTGGAACCATGATTTCTTTACATTTAAGTCTTTAACATTTGCATTTATCCCCTGAAGCTTTTTAATATAAGTTTTCTCTGTGAATTTTGTATTCTAGACCCTGAAGATTTTAAAAATCACACTGATCATCATTAAAATTGAGTTTTTATCACATTTAAGTCCTGAACATTTACATTTAGCCATTGGAATCTTTTAAAATGATTTTTCTCTAGGAAATTTGTAGTCTGAGCCCTAAAAGATCTAATAACCACACTGACTATCATTGAAATGGAATTTTCTTTACATTTTGGTCCTGATCTTTTGCATTAAGCCCCTAAAACTTTAAAAAATGAGTTTTCCTTGTGAAATTCACATCCCATACCTAAGGAAACTTCATAATTGCACTGACCAGTATAAAAGCCTCTTCTTTATCACATTCATGTCCTGAAATTTTGCATAAAAGTCCCTGGATTCACATCAAACCCTTTCTAAGCACATATAATTTGCACACAGGCCCTTAGATTATTTCTAAATCCATCATTTAGGGTTTTAATTGTTTTCTAGCATATTTTGGAATATTTTTCACTCATTTCATTTCATATTTTACATTTAATCATAGATTCCATTTAAAAATCATGTTTTCACTGAGATTTGATCTTTAGTCTCACATTTTGATCACATTTGCACTTATGTGCGGATTTTGCACTTTAGACTCTGAATTTTCAAGAAATTATCTAAGTGCAATTTCCACATCTCAGTGCCACATTGACATTGGACCCATCGTTTGCATATTAGAATAGGAGTCATGAACATGTTTTTCATCCCGATTCTCATTCCTTTTTGTGAATATTGCATCCTGACCCTTATGTTTGTCCTTTATTGTGTTTACATCATTTTGTTGTTTTCCCATCCATGTTTCTTGCAAATTACATCCTTTGGACATTTGACACACATTTTGACATAGTTTAGACCATGCATCACTCCCACGCTAGCATTTATCACATCTGCCCAGGGAAATCACCAAATTGCCCCTATGCCTCCAATTCATGAGCATGCATCTCAATACTTGCACTCAGTCTTGCATAGTCCTTGTCTAAGCCATTCTTTAGAATTTTTGCACATTTAGGCACTTATCCATGCATTTCATATTATTTCTCCTTGCATTTGCATCCCTATTTAGCAAGTCTTCATCCTATGCCTTTTCTTTCGTGGATTTCCTTCTTCACTCTGCTTTCAGAGTTTCTTATCCGATATCTGATTTGATTTACTTTGATCCTACATTTCATGTTTTGATTTGATTTGGATTTCGTTGCCCGAGGGCATACACTAATTGACCGGAAGGCCCACATTGGCCCATTGGCAGGTTATTTTTTCTACTTTGATTTTCACAACTTTTTTCCATGATTCCGAGGACTTGGGTTGACTCTACTTTTTATCCTTTTGACATCAATATGATTTTCAGGGGCATTCTTTACAAAAACCTCGTCATTCCTTGTGATTTTCTTTGTCGTGTCATAATTTGTAATTTAGTTATTTCATGTGGATTTCTTCGCAGTTTTCGCACATCGTCTTGCACATTCATCCAATTTTGTCATGGCATACATATTAGCATGATTAGAGCATGATCTAGGCTCAGCAAACATCCATTTAGCCTTTAGCAAGCAATTTAGACTAGAAAGATCGAGTTTCTTGGGCATACAAGGGTGCCTAACACCTTCCTCGTGTGTAATAGGAATCCTTACCTATCCTCTAGTTAGCATACATCCCGCCTTCACATCTGCACCTCAGGCATTCAATCTTTTGTGGTTTTCCTCATCTTTCCTTTAAAAGACTAGGTGGCAACTCCTTTTTTCCTTTTCTTTTATCCTATCTTGCGCCTTCGCCATCTTGGCATGGCTGTGATCCCTTCTCTCTAGAACGACACCGCACCGGACCCCCGGGTCGGCATGGTCAAAACAGTAAAATTAAATAACTGTAACTAAGGCTCACCTCCAGGAAACAATGTGCAGCTAGAAGCTCCAACTCCGACACTAGAACTTGACTACACACGATCTGCACTTGAAAACCAAACAAGCACGCGTGAGTGACATCTAAGTCACCTAGTACACGCCCCAAACACAAAAGAAAACGAAATCCAACGAAAAGCCAAAAACTCGACTTTTAGAGTTTAAAAAAAACTTAGTTTTCTTTTTCTTTTACAATATCTAGAAATCGTTTCCAAAACCATATTCTTTCTCAAAACTCATCTTTCATTTTATTGCTTGTGATTTCTTCCCAAGACCAAAACCACTTTCAAAACTCATATCTTTGACCAGATCCAACCTAAAACACAATGCCTCTCGGGCTCAAAACCAAAACCATAAATACTGGCTGGTAACTGGTTAAAACACAATTCTTGTTTTATTCTAGGATTTTAGGACCATTCATAAGTCCAATCCAAGACAAACCACATTCCTTTTATTTCTCAAAATCACATTCTTTCCTTATTCATTTCCACTTTTTGTTATTGATGTTACCTTGATCAGGGGTAACCAAGCACACAAGTAGTAGGCGAGGACATCGTTTTCCCTACCTCCTGGCACTGCCACGGTGAAATTCCCTGTGCGGGATGCCACCGTCCCGGCCAACCGGCCTCAATTTCTTTCATATATACATGGGGATACGTGTTTGTCTGATGCTTTATAGGTGACGCGAACAACTAGGTACAATGACCCAGGCTCAACCGACACCATCGGTGACCCGAACAACTAGGTTCAATAACATAGGCTCAGCCTACACCGTCACAAGCTTGGTGACCCAAACAATTAAGTACAATGACTCAGGCTCAGCGTAAACCGTCTCAAGCTTGGCAACCACAGTCGTGTATGGCAACTGGTTTCATTGGAGTCTCATACTCCTACCACATTGTCGACACCAACCCCCGTGGTTTCATAACACATTATTAGTGTTTCATTTTCAAAACTCTTTAAGCTTTCCTTTTCCAAAACCATTTCCAATTCCATTCTTTTTCATTACAAGAATCTGTTTCCATGCAACACCTGACCCTCCACTGGGGTCCCAACTCAATTCATGACAAACCATGCTTTAAAAATCATAAATTGGGTCTCATGCCCAAAACCACACACAATCAACCCTTTTATTCATTTATAGGGTCTAAACCCAAAACCACTCCCAAATGCACTTATTTGGGTTCCGTATTCCTCCATGTCATTTACATGGGGAAAACATCATTAACACATACTTTACATACCTTTTAAACTATTTATCCTTTATTTTATATTCACATCTATGTATATCAGGGCCAGGGCAAAATCGACAGACCGAAACCAGGTTCAATGTACCGAAAATCCCTGATTTGGTATACCGAAAGTCCCTGATTCGGTTGACCAGATGATTTCGACCTACCGAAACCAGGCATCTTGGCTTAATCTGTCAGGATTTCGGTATCCTGAATTCAATTCAGCATACTGAATTTCTCGCAACCAGGGCATTCTCTTGTTTTGGTCGACGAAATCGTCGGAAGTGGGAGCCTCCGTTGGACCCCCTAAACACACATCACAAATTACCAATAAATCTTGGGGTGTTGAACCTTGAGAGTCTACTTCAAAACCCCACAAACCATGCATGATTTCATCAACCACACAATCCACACGAAAATCACAAAGGGATGAAGCTCAAAAACAGCTACTGTAGCCTTCATCACAAAATCTTACATATTCCTACAAATTTCAATCCTAATCGCATGATATCTAGGTTTTCACGCATTTCAACTCATTCTCATCAATTCCACTAATTTTCTACGACTTTTCATCATTTTCATGCGTTTAGCTTACTTGCTCAAACCACAGAAAAATGAGGGACAAGGGTCGCATACCTGGCTCAGCCCTCTGGCGACCCTTCCGCAATCCAGTGAGCCTCCTTGCTCCCCGGTGAAGCCTCTCCCGCTGGTGAACCCTGCGCACCAAGCTCTCTTCCTATGGATTGCGCACCTCCCTTCCACTCTCTCTCTCTCTCTCTTTCTCATGACTGCAACCCCTCCAGCATCCCCTCCTTCTTATCCCCTCCTCCTCCTGTATGGCACCGGCCACCCATCACGTCGGAGGAGACAGGGCGACATTAGCCAACGTCTCTTGGTGGCACGGGTGGGGAAAATGGAAGAAGAAGAAGACAGGATCAGGTGGCTCGTGAGGGAGAGAAAGAAAAAGAGGGGAAAAAGTAGGAAAGAAAAGGAGAAAGGACAGGCATGTAGACCGAGACAACTGTGCATCATCAAATTGGACTCCACATTGGTCCCAAATCACAAGCATGTGCACAGAAAGCCAACCACAAGCTCACACATCCAAGAAATAATAAATTATCCATTACTAAACTATTTATACAATATTATAATTAATTACATGGTTTACAATTAAAAATGGATAATCAGGCCCAGATGTCACATGCAGAGTTCAATGAACATGATAGTGAAGAGAAATTTCACTTTAAATAAGTTAAAATAGGGGAAGATGAATTTTGAAACGTAGCATTTCAATTAAAGAAAAAGAAAGATTTCACACTACTAGAAAATCTACATTTTGCGAGGAAAAATAGCGAGGACTTAGAGAGGAAAGTCCTCGCAAAAATATAGAGAGGACATATAGCGGGGAATTAGCGAGAACATGACCTCGCAATATTTTTCTAAGTCTTTAGCGAGGAGTATTTCTCACATTGTCCTCGTGTTTTATTAGCAAGGACATAGAGAGGAGGAAATGTCCTTGCTATTTTCCCTCGCTAAATCAGATCTAAAATACCGACGCACAATTTTTCAAACTCCTTGTGTCGGTATTTTAGATCTGATTTAGCGAGG
>JAMKQA010026181.1:0-14309 GCA_024699735.1 Posidonia australis
TTTCAAATGAATGGTGAAACGGACGACCGTTTCACCCATTCATGGCCGTGTTGAATACGGTGGTTACCAGGCCTTTATGGCCGGAATCGAAACGGCTGAAAGGGGAGCCGTTGGAGGAGGGCGGAGGGATGGTCAAGAGTCCCCTATAAATAGAGGAGAAAACACAGCAGAAAGGATAATCGGAAAGCTTACAGTGTGTTCTCCTACTTGATCATCGCCGGAGCCCACTCACACATCGCCGGAATACTCTGTATCGACGCCCATATTCCAACATACATAACTACTATTACCTATATATTATAAAAATACAACTAAAAATAGATGACAGGTAAATAGATAATAAGGCAAATTATTTTGACCTTTGCTTGAGAATGATTGGATTAGCAACTAGACTCAGAAAATAGATACATATTGTCACACCCCTCACCTTTTGCCGTAAACGAGGTTCGCACGAGGGATTGCGCACGTGATGAAACCAAAGGCGTAGGCATAAAAAGAGTGCCAATGATGCGAATCGACGTATGTAGAGTAGTTAAAGTTTGATGACTTTGAACAGGACATGCATGGCTCAACAAGCTAGCTGCACGTTAATTGCGTGGGGGCATGCACAATTAAGAAGCTAACGTTTCGAATGCGCATCAACACGAGCAAGCATCGCAGGGGTGTTACGAGCGTTACAATCAGCAGCGAAGGCGTTACAGACAAGACAGTCAGTGCATGATGACTCATGATGGAGTCAATAAAGACGTTACGGTCAAGCATAATTATAATGAAGCTTGATTGCGGGACTTGATGTTAAGAGTTAACGTGCTAGAATCACAATACTTATGGAGGTTAAAGCCAAGAGTAAATGCACGTCATTGTGCATGCTTAATAGAGCATTATGATGCAATAATGTACAAGGATAACGAAGCTTGAAGGCACATAGTGATGCACAAACAAAGCTTTAATATACACGAGTGTGTGCACACGTCAAATGAGTCATTACAGTAAATACATTGATGAGGACTTTAATGTAGATAACGAGCTGCATTGATTGTAAGTTGTTATAAACATGACGGCGTGGATTTGTACATGTGTATGTAAAGATGTAAAGAAAAAGAAATGCAACAAAGAGTGAGTGAGTGTGTTGTATTCTTATTTCTTGTCGTTGTAACTAAGGAGTTTTATTGGTAATATAAAAAAATTGCATTCCCAATATCTCAAGCAATCCACTTGTATATGTGTGTATGTCAATCAATGTACAAGTGATTGAAGGCATATCACTTGCATTTAGATATATTAGATTGGATGAAAAGTCAAAAAAAGAGGCTGAGCTGACAGTGGATTAGTCTTAGCATTACACACTATGATTCTCGTGATTCCGAACCAAAAAAAAGAAGAAGGGTGTGACACATACCCATGTTATCTTTATCTCCAACCAATTTCTCGAAAGAAAAAAAACTACACGTCGATGAGAGCTAGAAAAGTACAAGAGAAAAATATTTTTATCTGAAAAGAAATGAAGTGCACGTTGACAGTGCAGGCCATTTTTCTAGTTTCTCACGTTTTGTCCCTCGTCCCAATTACTGTTCCCCCGTGTCCCCATCTCTGTCGCTCCAATCCTCGAGGCCTCCAGGAACACAGAGGCGACTGCAATGGGACGACTGGACGAGCATAAGCAACACCTTCCTGTAATTAAAAGAAAATTTCGATTAACCATCCGTTCTGTATTCAATTTTTTATGTCACGGAAACGGAGGATTTTTACAACAATCCCTCTACACCACCAACGCCCGAGAGACATGAGACCGATGTGGCTAAATAATCACACATCCATTATTTTGTTGAATCTGTCCAGCATAGCACTTTCATATCCTTTTCATCTTTCTTTTTTTTGACCACTTATCTTTGAAGAAACCAATAAAAAATAAACGAACTTAAGTTGTATTTAGAAACACTTTTTTTTTTTTCACGTAACTTACTATGAAAAGTTAACTTCTTGTTAAGTCATAAAGTTTTTAATTTTTAGAATATAAAAAAAAATTTAATTTATAATTTCAATAAACACTTATAAGTTAATCAAAAAACTATATTATCTTAGTTATTGTCGTCACTATCGTCATTGTTATTGTTGCCACTGTGGACGTCATCAGAGTTTCCTTATTATAATTTTGTTAAATTCATGTTGTAATTAAAATTATCTTATGAAAGTATTATTCAAAAATTATGAGACTAATATCCATAGTTTTTCAAAAAATTATCCAATAATTTAAAATACACTAAAAAACTACAGTCAACTTTTTTAGAAAAGTTCAACAGACTAATAGCCTAATACAACAAATGCTTAATGCAATAAATTAGTGTAAAAAGTGTTTTCAAATGCTACGTAATAATTAAATCAATTTATTAATTCACCGGAATGGAGTTATGGAGAAAAAATCTACCTACATTTAAAAATCTTAAACATCACAAGTATTAGGATAAGGGCATTGCAGTAGTTGTTACTATTATTTATTTATTTATTGAAATTTCAACCTTATGTATTAAATTAACATGTTAATAAATTTATGTGTTTAAAATTGTATTGCTACCTAATTGTTATAACTCCTTCCCCTCAATGTCCCATGTTTTAGTAAATTATAATAAATTTCAACAATTAAAAATAAGCACTCTAATAAACAAAAATAAAACTCTATAAGTTATGAAATTGGAATATGTTATGGAACTTGACTTGGCTAAATGATGGTATAATTTAATTTAAATTTTTAAAGAAGTGCCATAGTCTGCGACCTCATTATCTCGAAAAAATATAGCATGACTGAATAGACTTTTCATAGCATGCAAGCACGAATATTCACGAACCCAAGTTTTTTTTTAAGATATTGTCTTTGACAGTTTGTCAAATGTAAACCTAAAATGTTCGTCTTTATTTTACCAAATAAAACATAATTCATTTATTACGTGATTATTATTTTATCAAGATGATTACAAGTTCAAATCTTAATAGAGATAGAATTTATAAAAACAAAAATGAAAAATGGAAACATCGATCTGGGGTAGTCACCACCTCAAAATCTGGGATAGCCAGCAACGGTACAACCTTGGACGATGAGAGTTTTTTTTCCCTTCAACCAAGAACACAAATAAATACCATCAATCTTCCAATTTGAGTGACATTTGCAAATTTGTACCACGTCCATTGCTATCATTCAATTGCATTTACCGGAGGTCGGAGGTCGAGGGTGCATCGATCGGTTTGGTGGCGTGGGAGTAATGCTGACGTGTCACGATATGGTTCATGCGACAGGCGATTAAATAGAGTTGTACGACGCATAGAGAATCCATGCTCCTGGTTCATGGATTAAGGTAGCGTTTGACAAATACCTTTTTTTAGAATTTGATCTGGTAAGAATCCGTAAGAGTAGGTGAGAAAAATGATCCATAGAATCTTAAAATTCGTTTAGTAAAATTTTAATTTTTAAATCTAAATGTAGAAGTTAACTTCTGATTAGAAATAAAAAAAAAATATTGTTACTAAAACTACATATTTTTGAGAAATTAATGGAAGTTGGTAGAATTATTGGATCATTATAATTTCTAATGAGAAACCATACACTCAAAAGTTATCCAAAAGTTCTACCAAATAAATCCTAATAGAAAAAATAAAAGAAGAAGTAATTGATGACTAACTCTTCAAAGAATCAACATATTATTGTATTAAAATCCAACCATCTCCTCCACACTTCTTGCGAAGGACACAATTAAACTTTTTCAATAGAGGAGGAAAGGTAGATTCTTTCAGCGACAGCTAGACGTAGAAGAGGAAGGGGAGGATGAAGACGACGGCCACGACAATCTATCAACGACTGGGAGAGGTAGAAAAGAGAAAAGGAGAGTCTTTGGAAGAGGAAGGGGGTGAGGAGTCTTTCTCTCCCCTCCCGCTTGGAGAGCTCGATATATAGATGCAATTGGGTAATTCTATCGTTCCTTTCTTTCTTTCTCCATAGGGATTGTCCATGTAATGAAGTAGTTTCCAATTGTTATGATTCAGAGTTTAATATAGGATTTGAAACTTAAAAGTAATAGAAGACTGCATGGTATATCAATATCTATAAAATTACTAAAGAACATAAAGATGAAGTTGTAGACATACTAGAATCTGACATAAAACAATAACAACAAAAGTTATTTTACAGGGTGGAGAGAGGCTAATTATTATAACAAGTGCCTGTGAACCTTAGGTCTGATCATAGGAATGTAGAAAATTTTGAAAATAAATAGATGTGTTGATTCAAGAAATCTCAAGTTCACATGGTTGGAGAAGATAAACTACGCCATTATTGGAAGATATAATAGATCATACACGTTGTTAGAGAGTATGATTGGACAAGAAAACGAGGAAGCAACATCATCTTAAAATTTGTTGTGGATGTTGACATATCAATAGAAAGTACATCGAGGTAACTGTTTTTTATCTAATAAAACCTCCAAAATGCTAGAATATGTATCAAAAAGTCCCAACAAAAAAACCTGAAATTCTTGAAATGGATTTCGTTGTTCGTTGGGCATGTACCAAGAAGCATCCAGTACCCGAAAGACACAAGATTATTCTACCAAAATAATAACAGCAATAAATATTGCGGTTAATTTTATAGTATAGTCCTATATGCTCAAGATGACTTTGATTATCTTAAGCAGTCACTGTAGACCACAATGATAAAATTAAATTTTGCAACCACCGGAACATTATAGATTCATTAACCGAAAAGGATCTCGTAACTTATGAACCTATATCACATAAAGTGTTTAAAATTATAAAGGGGTTCTCTTTTAGCCACTCTGTTTCCCTCTAGTAATCAAAGACACACCAGAAGCACCTTCTGTAGAAGCAAAAAAATTTGGAGAATATGGGACCTGCCACAAGGAAAGATTGGTCTGGATTTGGGAAAGGGATTTTTTGCTATGGATGTCATCATATGGCACGGCGGCATGGTGAAGGTTGTTTTGGTAATCGGTAAATAGTATTTCTTTCTATTTCTTTAAAATGTTTACAATCTCAGTAGTGTAAAGTAAAATGTCCAACAAATATTACAAACCTTACAAAAATAGTACACTGTCACTCAACAGGTGACCAACAGTCAAAAGTATGAAAATTAAGTTTTATGGTGAATAACGCAAGCACCACAGAACACAGCTCATGAGATGTCAGTGAGATACAAAATCAATTAACGAAGGGTTAATCGTGGCCTGGTAAAGCTAGAGTACCTAGGTCCATCTCACTTTGAGGGGTTGAAACTTGCTCTCCCTCTCTGCTCTGTTGGAATGCAGATATTGCCATAAGGTTCTCACTCTTCTCGAAACCTGTAGCCAAGGAAACTATCCAACAATGAAATAATGCAGAAATATTATTGGTAATGAAATGGTAATCCTTCCAAATCAACCAGAGTGATTTGAAAAACCTATTGTTCCTTTCAATCCAAATCAACCAGAGAATGATTTGAAATAACAATGTCCAACCAGAATAAAATAGATCAATTTAAGATGGAGAGTAGACAGTAATAAATCAGCAACACAAAAGTAACCATGATAACCAAGGGATGCTAGGAGAGCAAATCTCGAAAGGTCTAGTGTCAAGGCATGTCAAAAAAGGACTGCTTTTCACCTCTCCACTGTCGGAGGAAATCTCTGACTCAGAGATTTTCCCCAAGCGAATGTATAATGTTTCATATTTCAAAAAAAAATTAACATTAAAAAAATGCAATGAGTGCACGTAACGAGTGACATGAGAGGACGCACAACAGAGCGCAATAATGTCACTCTTACTATAACCTTCCAACTTTCCCTTATCCCCACAATTCAGATTGAATACTTTCGAAATAATCGGGGGAAAATACCGAGAATACCCCGAAACAGAACCCGAGGCGTCAACGAGATGGTCCTCCAACCCTACTCCACTCAAGGTGCACAGAGTCCCTCGCTGGGATCCCACCGGCGGAAGCAAGCTCGCCGACGACATGGAAAATAGAGTCCCAGAGGGACTGTAAAAGGCTCCCAAACTCAGATCTGCCATTCTTTAAGGATTCATCCATAACAATTAACAGTAGTATAGAAATATTCCAAAGTAACGGATCTAAGAAGGGCAAAAACATCAGTTCGCAAAGAACTCCATTTCACCGAATAGAACCAGTTGGTGACAAAGATTTAGTAAAAAACATGCAATCCACAACAATATTCAATGGTGTCTTGAAATCTAGATGAAAATAACCACAAGCACCGAATTTTATCACCAGATCACCAGATCTAGTCGATCGGGTGGCCGCAGAAGGGGATCTACCCCGCCTGAGACCAGTGGTGCTGTCCCGACCATAGGAGCCAGATCGGGGCTCAAGAAGGGGGGTGGCCGCCTTTCTCTTACGACCTCCCAGATCCGTGACATTCAAAGAATAAGAGTGGAAAGGTGTTACCAGCCGACGACAAGTTTTGACGATCGTGAGGCTCGCAGAGTGAACCTTAGCAGAAGGAGAAGCAGAGATGAGGATCTGTGCATCGTGCGAAGCTGATCCTCTCGGACGGACGCCTGCAGGAGTACGGTGGCCACGTCCAGGCCTCCCAGGTACTCAGGAAGGAGCCGAGGGGCCTCTTCCTCAGCCCCCACCTTGCTCTCTGTTGATCAGCACCATCGCACCCATCATCTCCAACCCCTTCGCTCTCAACGGCCCCCACGGTCTCCAGCACCAACACCTCACTAGTGACCAGATCCTCGATACTGAGGCATGGTGAAGGTTGTTGGCACGGCGAAGGACGTCTCTCCGACAAGGCCCCAGCATGGTGTGTACCTCCAGTATGGCTGCAGTTACGCCGAACTGTTGAACAATCTGTCAAAAGGCCATAAAATCTGGTTATCTAGAGTTCGACAGGAAGTCAGAGCAGGTGGATCACTCATATTATCTTGCTTCTGACACCCTTATTTGTTGTCACAGAAATAAATAAGAACCTAGCACTAGGAGTTAATTAAATAAATAAATAAATTCAAAGAGAATCATCAAAGCAATTTTTTTTCCTTTTGAGATAGCTTGAAATTTTATCAAACACTTTAATCACAATATCAAAGAACCTTTCCATCAAACTCACACAGTAAGTAGATTATATGTTAAAATAAAATTTTCTAAAGATTTGAGAATGCAACTCAATAATTTTCAAAAGATTTTGAGTTACTGTTTGCGAATTGAGTTCGAACAAGGATGTAATAACCTAAAATTTTAATCAAAGAAATTGGACTTACCTGTAATTTTTCCAAACATCGAAGGATTGTAGCTCGTAAGCTTTTTTTAGTAATGATTCTGATATTATATTAAATTCTTGACTATGAAACCACTTGATTGTAACTATTATCAATTCTTATATGGAATGAAATTTTGTTTGAACTACTTGATTGTAACTACACTTTATAATTGATTTCAAATATGGCTTAAGTTACTTACTTGTGAAATGCAAGCTTACAACATATAACATGCTCTCACATATGGTTTCTTATTATTACATGTATTTTTGCTTATGACAAAAAGAGGGAGACAAATATTAGCATACACTTATTAACATACATTAAAAAAAGGGTTACTGTTGATAGGGGGACAAATTGAAAAAGGTTACGATTGATATTGATAGGGGCAAAAGAATTAAAAAATATTTACGGTTTTGTTATCATCAAAAAGGGAGAGATTGTTGAGAAATGATACTATCTATTTTTTTTGATGATAACAATATGGACTTTATAAATATTTTCAATCGTGTAAGAATACTCTCAAGGACAGACATGAAGAAACAAGACAAGACATACAAGACAAGCCATATAAGGTACAAGGCAAACTCCAGAGAAAAGAACTATAAGATGTGAAGAAAGGCGAAAGAAGGACTCAAGGGGCAAAATTGTCATTTCCATTGTATTACATAAATTGATGTAATTCTTTTATCTTTTCTTGATGTAATCTCTAGAAATGTAATAATCTCCCATCACAACTCATCATCCTAGAAAAATAGGAATACCCGATAGAATACCTTTAAAAACATTGAAAGAAAAAATTATTGAGATGAGTCCTAAAACGGCATACCGAATTCCTTCGGCATATCGGAAAATATAAAAATATAAAATTAGGGTTAACAGACAACTGTATCTGAACGGGCGGTGTTAAAACAGTTTTCGGTCAACTGAATTTATCTGACATACTGAATTGCTCGACCGTTGTACATTTCATTCGACCGAAAAATTTCAACGTATCGAATCTTCTGTCAGCTGGCAAAAGATTTTTTAGTTGTTAGACACATTTAGAGCTAAGCTTAACGCTATAAATCTTGGTCTAATGACACCTTAGGAAGACAGAATAAGCATTCACAACTATCATACTACTAATGTTGCAAGTCTTGAGCTAAAATTCCAGCCTTTGCATCCTCCCTAACCATCTTAAGCTTCCTTTCTCATTACATCAAGCTTAGCAAATGTTGGGAGATCATAAGAGTATTGTAAGAGTTACTGTTGTAATCAAGTTACGTTGAGTTCTTCTCTTAGTGGGAGAAGGGATTGCTGGTTGTAGCATAAGTAAGGTAATTGTTACTTGTAAACTTTTCATATTAAGTAAAAGGGGAAATCTCAAGTGGGGAACTTGAGGAGTGGACTAGGCTGGGATTGGCCGAACCGCTATAAATCGCTGAGCACTTTATATTGTTGTTTTATCTTCATTGTGTTATTGCTTCTTCCTCTTTTTTATAATTTGCTTAAAGAAAATTAAAATTGAACTAAAACTTAAAAATTCTCTATTCACCCCCTGTAGACACCCCGATTTTGAGGTGACTCATTGATAAGGCTCCAGATGTTACTTTGGATGTGACTGATCCTTGAACCAACCCAAACCCGTAGCAAGCCCGTAGCCCAATTAGAAAACCAGACCAGTAGGGGAGAGCACCTACCTAGCACACCTAGCTAGCACACTTACCTGGCACACTTAGCTAGCACACTTCCCTAGCACACTTAGCTAGCACACTTCTCTAGCACACTTCCCTAGCACACCTAGCTAGCACACCTCCCTAGCACACATAGGTGGCGCACATAGCCGGCGCACATCCCTGGCGCACACCACTTCGCAGGCTGTAGGCTGCTGGCTTTCCACCTCCCATAGCTGTTACCTCCAGCAGCGAATATGTTATGGAATCTTCCAGGCTTTTCGTCTGCGAGGCTCTCCCCATTCCCATGAGTTACCCATGAGAAAATCCTATATAAGGACCCCCATAGGTAGCCATAGGGAGAGATTAGAAATCCTGGGTTGAAGTTAGAAATCCAAAATTCTGCAATTCTGCTCTGAGCTAGCTTCTTGCACGAGTTACGTCCTCTGTCCAGCAACCTATATTCGTTTTCTGGAGTACTCCCTTGCATCCCTAAGCATCCTTGGTCCTTCCAAAGCAACAAGGATCTCTTTATCTCTGAAATATCGAGAGGGAACATCTTGAGAGATAGGCCTTCCACCTCTTCTTCCTTTTTAGTTACATTTTCAGAAAACATGATAAAGCATGCTTAAACAGGTACATATAGACTGTTTCATTCCATGTTTTACGAAGTTTTCATGATAAACATGCTTGTTCTCTATGAAAAATAATCTCCATGCTAGTCATTGCTTGTATTTCTAGCATAAAGCTTGCATAAGTTGTCTTCTTTTTATCATTTCACTGCAAATAGCTTTGCCACGCACTTTTATGTCTTGCACATAGGTATATGTTTATGGTCATCGTTTACATGCGATTTGATTGCATTTATCCAGAGCATGTCTATGCTTTGGCAACCTGCATGCTTTCATTCATACATGAACCCATCCACTTGTCTTAATCCCAAAAGTATGATTTACATGATGATTTTCGATCGTATGCATTCTCATCATGTTTTCAGTTTTTAATGATGGCATGAACCCAGCTGCATTAACATAAATCATCCCATATCTCTACTGGGGTGGACTCTGGATCAGATTGTAGTCTGATCCAGACTCCCTGGGGCGCACCACTCAAGCGCTCCTGTCCCGCGCACCATTTTGGCGCACTCAGCAGGCGCGCTAGACTAGCCAGAGAACAAAACACTCGCATTGCATCTTTATTTGCATGATTTCATCGTAGGGTTTTGAGCTTGTTTCTTTTACGACTGATTCTCTGATGTACCATGATATCACTGGCATGATTTTTTAGCTTTGATCGGATTGTTTTCCAATTGTTTTCTCTGTTTTGTTATTCAGTTCCAGGCTGAATCTGGTAGGCTGATTGCACCTTACTCCTTAGTGAAGAACCATGTGCGTCGCCCCAGGATCCAGTGGCTTGGCTGAATCATGCATTTTTCATCTAGTTCAAATTGGTGAGACCTTGTGTGAGGCTTCTAGCCCTTGAGCTCAAAGTCATTGCATTTTGCATTTCATGTATTTTTGATGCACGGTTTTTCTGAGTTTTACAGAATGATTTCTTCTGCATACTTTTCCAGAGTACATCCTCTGATGTTTTGGTTTTGCATGGCTTCCTGTTTTTCCCTCAGCATATTCTGCTGGCCCACCTAGACGCACATAGGGTGCGCACCAGACTGACGCACCAGTCTGGCGCACCAAACAGGTGCAGTGGCCTGTTTTCACCAGCACACAGCATGTTTTTCATATGTTTTGCTTGCTTTCTCGACCCGATTTGTTTCTGGGTTTTCATCTGATTTTCTTTCTTGATGCATTAGGAAGGCACAGATTTGTTTCCAGCGGTTTTTCTTGCATTTTTTAGATTGCATTTAGGCATGTAGAAAGCAAGGATGATAAATCTCTCAAGACATTAGATCTTTGATTTTATTATGCAATATTATTGCACCTGATCCGGCAGACGAGCGATATTTCTGAGCATTAGGACACACCCCTACACATCATGCACCCATACTTTATACACCACACTCATTAGCATGGCATGGCATATCGCCCTCGGGCGTACAACAAGGGCTGCAAAGCCGACATTCCATAAGCAAAACAGAAACTAATAGAAGACCGATTTATCAGGCGTACGAGGGTGCCTAACACCTTCCTCGTACGTAATAGGGATCCTTACCTGCATTTCTGGTTTACGCAGCCCCTTTTTATTTGTTTTGCATGATTTTCTTGTTTTATGGTTTTCCTCGTCTTCCATTTTAATAGATTAGGTGGCGACTCCTGTATTTTGCATTTTTTATTTTTGCCGTGGCTTTACCGCTTTTGTCACATAATATTATGATATTTGTGGCCACCCCCAACGACATGGTTACACCCCTTTCTAGAGAAGCCTAAGTATCCTATAGGTGAGAACCCCATCAGTTTTTGCAAGAGGCGGGGGAGAGGCCAACGGAAGAAATCCAGAGCCAAAGGCTAATATCTCACCTTACTTAGAATCAAAATCCAAATTATTTGACAGAGGATCAGGAGTAGGGATAGAGCAACTATTAGAATTAAATGCCCAAGCGCCAATAGTGTGCTTAATAATTAAATTTGGGCGACATGCTAACGAAGTCTTAGAAGGAAGGGCGAGAGAAGTCATCTGCCGATTGACAGATGTCAAAGCCGAATCTACGACAAGATCATAGCAGATCTCAGACTTAATTAAATGAGCATTAGATACCATTAAACCCATACTCTCGTTTAATAAAAACCTATATTAAGAGTATCAATACAATTGCTAATTACCAATTAGGAATCTAAGACGTCAAAATTCAAATATTGAGTATCTCCTTGAGATACATGCCCCCTTAATTCGCTCATCCACTCCGCTAAAGGATTATTGTCCCGACGAATAGATAATTTATTCTCTAATTTATGAGGGAAGGAGTGATTAGGAGGTATTGAGTGACAATTAACCTCAATAGTAGTATTATTTTTAGAGTTAATATTAGGATTTAGTATCATTGACTTCAGAAACCCCAACATAATTAACTTCTGAGTTTGCTTGCAAGACATTAATGACTCAAGGTCCTTGATACAGTGGCCTGAAAAAGAATGGCTCGTTAGAGAAGACGGAGACCCAACTGGCTCAATCGACAACTGAGAAACACAAGACGATGAACAAGCAAGCACAAAAACTTACTGACCAGTCTCGACGGAAGAAGCCGTCAATGATTTCTCAAGAGACAAGAAAAAGGATCCAAAGCCTCACCTGCAACGACCTGCTCCTCACACAATAGATGGGTTTTAGAGATAACTAGATTTAGAGACTTAGCTATTTTTGATCTACCGGTATTCCTTATCGAAGAAAGATTATATGGAATCCCCTACCCCCATATTCGATAATTTAATCTTTGGCAAAGGGAAAATATCAGCTGCTAGAGAAAGAAGAGTTGCCTCATCCAGCGACTTAAAGTCAGATTTGCTATTATAAGGGTGCTTAGATGGAGAAGAGAGCGTTATATTTCCAGAAAAGAAGAGATCTGAACCAAAAACTTCAGGTGAAGTAGAAGAAATCCGTAAGAAAGGGAGTGTGGAAAGGTCAAAAAAGAAAGAGAAATCAACCGAATCAAATCATGTACACCCTTAATTATAACACCATAATGGCTTTTTTACCTTTAAGGATATGTAAGATGGAAGTACAATTATGAGTTTGGAGGCACATGTCGTTCATAAATCTATCCTACAACTTTGTGTCTTGAGTTGCTACAGTTAGTGGATGTGTCATTATCATGACCTAAACAAGTCGTTGCTAGATTCCATGCCAATGAGCAAGGTGGCTTTGCAGTTGAAGGCGCACTCACATCTGTATTGTTCAATCACAGTTGTGGATCAACAACTATACTATTCATGCACGTGGAGAAGTTATGGGAAGATTTTGTCAATAAATAATGATCACAGTCTCATTGGATTTTTATTTTATATTAATTATGTCACAACAATTATCATCACGGTAGTCAATTTGAATTTTTAGTTTACAAGTGTAGTCCACTGCACCATGATGAGATCATACGATGCGGTCATGTTATCCCGTAGATTTAACATTAGAAATATTTGAAATTAAAAGTATATTCTTAAATTTTTAGAAATATATCCTTATATTAATTTGTATAAACATTATAGATTATAATTCTCCAAGATTCTGATGTACCCTGTACTTGCAGATAAATATAATTGACATGATAAATTCTACACAAAATCCTATCAAGTCAATAATTAAGATTCATGTTTATTTTCAACTATCGGATTAATCGAACATAAATTTGATTATGGAACAATCCACTTCATTTTAAGATGAAATGCTTTTACAAATGCATCCCAATGGATATATTTTATGCACTTATCAATTAAATCACAAAACAATAATCAAATTAATATTGTAGCCTTGGTCATAGGATAAATACTATGAAAAGTTGACGAAATGGTGGCAAACAAACATTATATGGATCATTACAAAAGTACACAATCGAACGACGTGCAGACTTGACGTGTGAAAACATCCAAAGCCAATCAAAATATAAATTAAACTAATGTGACTTGTGTGTCTGTGCAGATAAATTTAACAAGATCAAGCCAAGAAACGGAGGAACAAGACAACCAAGGGCCTTGCGATCGTGGAGACCACATATGCACATGCTGATTAAATTAGCGATTAGAAATTGTTGGGAAACTCCCTTTACCCACCAGGGACGTATATTTGTTTTTTTTGGTTAACGATTTAAGTAAATTTTTATGTATGTCATAGGAATCGAATTTGAGACTTGTGACAAGTTTAAAGGTCTTTCAGCCACTGTGACAATGAGACATTGTCAGGGACGTATATTTGTTCTTCACGTAGCACCGCAACAGAATTTGATCTAGAGAATCTTCGTAGCAATATAGAAATATTAATTAAGTTTTCAAGTTGAAAGAATTTTCTTTTTAAGAACTTATTTGGACTTATATTATTTTAGATAATTTGTTAATCTTTATAGATTTAGTTAGTTTATGATGTATTTTGGACAGTTTGTATCCACTTAATGGTATTCTCATAATCAAATGTCTTCTTGCTATTAATCTAAATTATCGATTTCAAGAAAAAAAACATTGCCTTTTGAATTTTAAATTTTAATAAAATTTAAAGGTCACTTGGAACTTATAACTTCCTGGTTAAAAAATAATATATATATATATACATATAAGTGTGTGTATATATATATGTGTGTATATATATATATATACATATATATATATATATATATATATATATATATATATGTAGGACGCGGTTCAGTTGCATCCTCCCTCAAATTAGCTATTTTGAGGGAAGATGCATCATTGTGGTTGATTGTTAATCTAATGGTTAATATTAAAACCACTTTTT
>JAMKQA010026182.1:0-14714 GCA_024699735.1 Posidonia australis
GTCTTGCAAACGAAAAGCCTCAAATATTCGTTGGCACATTCGTTTGCAAGGGTAACAGCCCAGAAGATGGAAGGTCAGCAGCCAGAGTTGGGCGCCTGTTTGGTGAGCCAGCTTGGTGTGCCACCTTGGTGCGCCACCTTGGTGCGTCCACCCAGCTCACAAATGTCTGATTGGGGCTCTGGCTAATGGGTTTGGGGCTCGGTTCAAGGGCTGATCACATCCAAAGCGACATAAGGATACTCATCTCTGGGTTACCTCAAAATCGGGGTGTCTACAGTAAGTAATGGAAAAATCTAGATTTTCAAACTAGACTTGTACACATCCATTGTTGGAAAACTCTAGATTTCTTATTGGCTTATTAGAGAAGCCATTTTTGGAGTTTTTTAGGCTATGAGTTGGAGTTGAGGTTGGGCTTGGTGTTAGCCCAATAACACTCCCCCTCAACACCGACTCATCATTTTGTCATACCTAATTGCCTTTGAAACTCTTCAAACTTTATCTAAATAAGTCCATTAGTCCACTACTTGTTCATGTGTGTCAATTGAATTCATAACTATCTCTTCTTGTTGTACTTTGTCCCTAAAGAAATGGTGATGAACTTCGACAAGCTTCATCCATGCATGAAACTCTAGATTCTCCACCAATTGTATTGTTGTGGTGAAGCTAAATAGGGTGCTCAACTTGCTAATGTAGATCCTCCAACAATTGTGTCAACCATGTGCTTTCTTGTGTTGCCATATCTCCAGCTCAATATTCTGCCAAACTTTGGTTACTCCACAACAATTTGTTTCGAGTATCAAGCTATGGGCTTTTGGGGAAAGTCTCAAGTTTTACTAACATAATTTGTTTTGATTATAATTAATTAATGAAAAAAGAAACTCAAGACCCATTACATTCTCCGAAGCCTTAGCCCGTCCACTTGTGCGCAAGCGCACATGTGTGGTCATCTATTTCTTCCTCATGCTCTTGTGAACACTTATTCTAGAATTTTAAGGTAATATGTCCTATGGAACACATCTTTATAGATAATGTGGGACTAACAAATAGACATACAAAGGAATAAATGGTCCTCTAATCTTTTGCACAATTGTTTCCTTTAAAATTTTGGTCTTTCTCATATCTTAAGACTTTGGATTGTCAAATTGACTTTATCTAATATTTGATTTCCCTCTATTTCTCACATGGATCCAATTGATTTAGTCTTCATAGGCCAAATAAAAAGGCTCAACTTAAATGGTTAAATCAATCATTAATTCCAATAATCTCCCACAAGTCCAAAGTGGAAAGTGCTTCTCAATTTGATTTGTCATATAATGCTTTCAATAATGTTACCTTCTAGTTTGAACCATTACTTGAGTTGACTAACTTTACCCCCACAAGAACTAGGTGAACAAACTTCTTTATCCTAAACCATTGTTGTGAAGGCGTCCATTGGTAACAACATGTGAAGGCGTCCATCTTTTGTATTAGATATTTTATCTTACTATTTAGTTGTAAAGTTAGTTACATCTTTTATTTGAATTTGTAATTGGCTATCCTATATAAGGGAGCCAACCTCCCTTATATAGAAATCCTATTGTCAAATAATTTTGATTATGATTTGAAATTATTAATATTTAATATTCTTGAGTAGAGATTGGAGTTTTACTTGTTTGGGAGTCTAGTTAATTTCCTTAAAGATTGGCTTGTAGTCCATCTTCGTCATCTTAGATCAAATTGCAGTTTGATTCTCGCTTATTGTTCCACATTAATTTAATACTTGAACAATTCTCGATCCATGAACATTTTTGTTTGTTGTCAACGCACACCGTCACCACTACTACTGCATCACCACATACTCACCCTTGCACCACAGCCACTGCCACTACAACACAACAACTACACCCATAGCACTGTCGTCACCTTCTGACAAGTCATAGCCACCCCCTCATCATAGCAACACGTGCACTCCATGGCTCATCATTATGCAACAACCCCACAATCACTTCATTGCTGTCCACTATGCGCATCTGGTTATGCACACTACTGCTAGTATTACCTATGCATTGTCATCATCGCAAGGGTCCCGTTGTCAGCCTTGTCGTCATTGCTCCAAGCTTTCACAAAAAAAAAAAAAGAGCAAGATAGAAGTTCTCATTGGTATTAAGGGATAGTATCACATTCTTCACTTAATCTTGATTTACATTGATTGTAATGTCGTTAGATATTTATGTAATTCTTTATTATTTTCACCACTCATATAATTATTCGTGTGTACCTTTCTACATCTTTGTATTTTCCTTGTTTATACTGACACTACTTAGAACATACACATATTAGTACTCGATTGCTTATGCTTTATTTCTTTCACGCACTTGCATTCAATTTAGTTTCACTAGTTTAGGCATATATTGCTGATGTTTCAACATGATGGAATCTTCTTCTAACTCTTTAAGATTACACTTACCCTTTTGTCATCGTTCTCTTTAGCTTCGACTTGATAAAATTGATGATAAAATCCTAATAATAAGCAATGAAATTTCTCTACCCTCTTAACATATGAAATTATTGCAAGATCAAATTATATTGAGAGATCTACATGCCAATATTAATAAATTTGTCCTAAAAAATAACAATGATACACAGAATTTAGATTGCACTATACCATTTCATACATTCTTAAAGTGTGAAACTAAAAGTAGTAAAATTATCATTAATGAGGCTAGTTTTTTAAATGTTGTGTTTAAAACTACTATTATTAGAATAAATTTGACATTTCAGCCTCACCCTCATCTATTTCACATTCTTTGAGTTGATGTCACTACTCTTTTGACTTCTAAAGGATGCTTTATTCATATCTAAATGGGTGACTACCTTGCATATGTTTGGTGTGATGTTCTTCCAATGAATATCGATCAAATTCTTTAGGTTTTCCATGACTTCAAGAAATGCAGGCTTGCCATAACATGTAAAATAATACATATTTTTAAATCTCAAGACAAGTCCTTCAAGTTTTTTCTTATGAAATCAAAGTCAAATGTCTCTAAGTATTTTGCAATCAATCAAATCCTTTACCTTCAAACATAAATGGATCTCCTAAAGAACGTGATGCTAAGGAATTAGATTAATTGTCTCACATTTTCAAAGTAGTATCTTCACAAAAATAGTTTGTGTTTTTCTTCAAAGGTTCCCTTAGCTTTTACAAAATATGACCATAATTCTCCTCTTATTCCATTTCCCAAACTTGACGATCTTTCTTCGTCTATCACATCTCGTAAGCTACCATTATCCATAAATTTAAATCTTGCGAATGACACTGAGGCAAACAACAAGAGAATTTGAGAACTTCAATTGTCAATTACTTCTAATCATTCAATTAGCAAATCTATGGATATTGTCCTTATTTTTTACCACATAGTTTCTTTGATCTAAATTCATGTTCACCTAAAAATGATCCTATACATCCTAAGGATTCATGTTGATATTCAAATGAAATTTGCATTAAGTAATATAAGAATGAGGAAAAAGAGTAATTTGTTTACTAATGAGCATGTGGGTACATATAAATAGAGTATTAGACACCCTAAATGGATTTCCAAGAACCCATCTAACCAATAATACCCTAACACATGATAACTCTAACACTCCCCCTTAAGTTGAAGCATATATATCTATCATGTCCAGTTTGACACATAGAGACCCAAAAACACCTACACTCAAACCTTTGATGAAGATGTCAGCTAGCTACTTCAAGGATTGAGTGTAGGGTGTGGAAATAATACCCTTCATCATCATATCTCGTACATAATGACAGTCAACCACTTTATATTTTGTGCACTCATGAAAGATGGGATTATTAACAATTAAAATAGCATCTTGGTTGTTACAATGCATAGGTAAAGGCATTTTGACCAGAAAACTAAGCTTTGACAATAATGATCTGATCCACGTCATCTCGCATGTTGTCTCGGCCATGAATCTGTGCTCTGCTTCTACACTAGATCTGAAAACCTTATTTTGCTTGTTGCTGCACCAGGTGACTAAATTTCCTTTCACATATGTATAGAAGCCTAACATGGACTTCTTGTCTCTCCTGTCTCTAACATATCTTGAGTCTAAATAGGCCTCAACTCTCAGATAGCCACTCTTCCTATAAACCAATCCCTTTCCTGGTGCATCCTTTACGTATGCAAGAACACGCAAGACTTCATTCTAATGTACTCTCCTGGGTTCATGCATGAACTGATTTAGTAGACTAACTGCATATGATATACCAGGCCTAGTGATTGTCAAGTATATGAGTTTCCCAATCAGTGATCTGTACTGACTAGGATCCTCTAACAATTCTGAGGTGGTATCTCAAAAGAATAGTGTCTGCTCAATAGATGTACTGTCTAGCTTGTAGCCCAAAAGTCCTATCTCCCAAAAAAGATCAAGAACATTCTTCCTCTGAAACATTGCCATTCTCTCCCTAGTATATGCAAACTCAAAGCTCGGAAAGTACCGTGGCTTTCTCATGTCCTTAGTGACAAAGAGTATTTTACGGTACTCCTTTGCCTCTCTAATATCTGCAACATTACTATCTATCAACAATATGTCATCAATATAGATTGCTAGCAACACACACCCACTGATAGTCCTCTTGTAGAAGACAGAGTGATTGATCGTACATCTCTTGAACCCACCTGTCATAACCACATGACTAAACTTTTCAAACCAAGCTCTGGGCTCTATTTTAGTTCAGAGATAGTCTTCTTCAGTCTACACACTTTATCTTTCCCCTAAGCAATATACCTTAGAGGTTACTCCATGAAAACTGAATCTGTCAAATTATCATATAAGAAGGCATTTTTCACATCCAACTGACACATCTCCCATGAATGCTTGATGGTAATGAACAGAATAACCTTGAGAGAATTAAGCCTGGCCATTGGT
This sequence comes from Posidonia australis, assembly GCA_024699735.1. Lineage (NCBI taxonomy): Eukaryota > Viridiplantae > Streptophyta > Magnoliopsida > Alismatales > Posidoniaceae > Posidonia > Posidonia australis. The sequence goes on from JAMKQA010026182.1 coordinate 4,915, forward strand.
GAAAAAGTCTTTGTATAGTCTACACCATATGTTTGAGTGAAGCATTTTGCTACCAATCTAGCTTTGTACCTGCCCACCATGCCATCTACCTTGTACTTTTACAGTGTAAACCCATTTGCAAGTGATTATGATAGCTTTGATAGGGCAAGTCACTAACTCCCAAGTGCCACAAGATGTTAGTGTGGCTATTTCCTCATCTATGGCTGCCTTCCATTAAGGTATTAGTAGTGTCTCCTAACAATTCCTCGGAATAGATTCGAAAGAAATAAACAGGACAAAACTACGAAAGGTTGGGTGAAGAGGGTCATAAGAAAAAAAATTTGAAATGGGATGAGTAGTGGAGAAACATTTACCCTTTCAAGGTGTAATTGGAAGGTCAAAACTAGTGAGGTGTTGATTTGCATCTGCAGAGGCGAATGGTTCTGTCAAAGGAGGTACTTGTATTTGCTGGTAGCGATGATATACCTGCAGTGGATGGGGCATTTCCTTGTTGACAGTAGGAGGTTCATTATCAGTTGTGGTAGATGACTCAACTATAGATAGCAAAGGAAGACACTCAACTTCAAATGTAGGACCATCAAAGTATAATTGATACTCAAAGAATGTGACATCAGCAAAAACAAAAAACCCTCTGGTGGGAGAATGAAAACACCTATAATCTCGTTGAGTCCTAGAATAATCTACAAATATACACTTGATAGACCTAGGAGATTACTTTTCAAGTCTAAGAGAGAGATCCTGAATGAAAGTAACACACTTAAAAACTTGAGGAGTTAAAAGAATAAGCTCAATAGTTGGTCAAAGACATCGAAGTGGAACCTCACCCCCTAAAAGAGCAGAGGGCACCTATAACCATGTCGGCGACAACCTCGTGCGTGGCGCGAATGGCCAAATGCACGAGGCTGTTGTCGGCATGGTAACAGGAACTGATTCTTGTAACCATGCTGGCAATAGCCTCATGCGTAGCGCGAAAGGTCAAATGCGCGAGGGCTAGTGAAGTCACAGCAAAAAGCGATAAAGCAATAATAAAAATGCAGGAGTAGCCACCTAGTCTACTTAAAAATGGGAGATGAGGAAAGTCGTTTTAAAACACTAAAACTATGCAATAAACCTATGGAAAAAAAATCAACATGAACTAGAAAATTGGGCAAGGATTCCTGTTACGTACGGGGAAGGTATTAAGCACCCCTGTGCGCCCAAAAAATTGGTCTTTCATGGGTTTCTCGTTTACTTATATGAAAATGTCAACTTTTCAGCCTATTTTTGTACGCCCGAGGGCGATATGCAATGCGACGCTATATGTAAGTGGTGCCTTATGCTAAACATGGGTAGAGGGACTGTAGGATGTGTCCTAATGCACTTAAAGGTCACTCAAGTTGTAAATCAAACATCGGTGCAAAGATATTGCATGGATATAACTATAGATCCAATAATATTGACTAACTAACGTCTTCAATTTTCTATATGCAAAACCTAAGCTATAATGCATAAATGAGTATGAAATCAGACTGGTCTCATCCTGATGTATCCAGGAGAACACACAAAGAAAACCCGAGGCAAAACAAACCAGGAACCATGCTAAATACCATGCCAAAAAGGCACTATTGGTGCACTGAAACAGGCAGGTGCGCCTGTTTGGTGCGAGAATGGTGCTCCTGTCTAGTGTGCCACCTAAGTGCCCCACAAAAGTGTGCTAACAATGTGTGCCACTGAAGTGAGACCTAGAAATTGTAGAATAGGCAGCAAGCTAGACTAATGTGCCATGCTAATATAAAATCACGTGAACAAGTTATAGATAGTCTGAAAACACATCCTAGATGCCAAGACAAAACCCTAAATGCTCATAGATTCCTTCTTCTTCCATAAGGCAATAAAGGAAAGGATGGAAATCCCTTAAAAACAAGTATGGGTCTTGTGCTCAGGGGCAAGAAGCCTCACACAAAATCACAAATTCCTATGTTGATGAAAATCACAGAGCAATAGCAAATGCATAAAAATCGAAGCCAAATCATATAAAGGAAACAACATGGATGCGGGCAGCATGAATTCATCAAACCCGTCATATTACATCAAAGTATCAACAACATGTGTCCATTAAATATTGCATGAGGTTCAATAGAGATAAAGATAACAAGGGCAAGCATGACCATCATATGTTCAAGAACAAACACTAGAAAAAAAAGATAGAGGCCATGACAGTCAGGAAAACATGTGAATCATGAAGCAAAGCCTACTGTTTGTAACCTAGGACCAGACTGGTGCGCCAGCCTAGTGCGCCAGTTATGTGCTCCTGTGTAGTGTGCCTAGATGGGGCACTCCAGATACTCTGTATCAGACTGCAATTTGATTTCAGAGCCTAGGCTGGATGTATGCAACTAGTTATATTAATGACTATTCAGATAACTAATCGAGATGCCAGGGAACATAATTATACTAAACAACTAAGTCTAAAACATTCATTTCACTCTCTCCTTATTAATGCATGTTTATGGGTTCTCAAGGACTATTACAGCTAGTGGTGGCCATGAAGGTGCATGGGGACATCCTAAATGATTGAGGGAGCATGAGGGAATGACATGGCATGCAAGGGGATGGGTCACAACTCGTATTCAGTGGCTAGTGGCCTCATACGAACTGTGACCCACCACAAAACAGTGCAAACAAACACAAAAGTAGACCAACAATGCAAATAACTTTACAAATAGTATACCATGATTCACCACCAAGATAAACAAACAGTGTAACACTCGAATAAGTCGCAGGAAATCAAACCACATTCAAGTTCATAGCATAACTTATTCGCAATAGCCTAGAACAAAAGTAGAGAATAGAGACATACCTATGGTATTTTTCTCCTTTGGTGGCTCAAGATATCTCCCTCTGGATGCTTTGGACACGGGCTGAGGATGCTTATGGATGCAAATGGATGCTCTGGAGGTAGTAGCACTGGTTGCAAAGAGATGATGAGTTTCCAAGAGAGCCAAAAGTGTTGCTCATGGGTGGCTTTTAAAGGAGGTGAAGTTGTAATGTTTTGGGATGCCAAAGTCCCTGGGAACCAACAGACCTACGTAGATTCATAGAAGAATATTCACAGGTGCAGGTTATATACATAGAAGATGGACAGCCAACAACCAGCACTCTGAAAAGTGCTGTGCACCAACATAGTGCGCCACAGAGGTGTGCCATGATGGTGCTCCACATTGGTGCTATTGAAAAGTACTCTCCACTTGGATGCCTGGATTATTGACTGGGCCATGGGCGTGCGGTCGTGGTTTGTGTGATGACCTTGGACTAATCAAAATGTCAGATATGGTTCAGATGTGGTTAGGACTGCCATGTCCAAAGCAACATCCTTCTAGAGCGTTTGCCTACAAGCCGCCTCAAAATCAAGGTGTCTACAGATGCCCCTCCTTGAGCTAGGTCGAGGGACGGAGGAAACCGAAATCGATGCTCAGGGTTGACAGGATACCCCTATTTTGAGGCTGCGAAGAAGTGATGTTTGCTATCGACATTGGATCACTTATCCGATGGATGCACTGAAAGTCATGACCTGTTGCTGAATGTGAAATGCAAATGCAAAGTGCAGCTAATATGCAAGCGAATGCCAAGCCAAATGCTGAAAATGCGATGCCAATGCAATGATGAGCTTAAATACAAATGCAAGAGCTGATGCTGAATGTAAATGAAAGCTGATGCTAATGCTACACACACAAGAATGGATGTTGGAAATAGATGCAATGCTGATGCTGAAGCAATATTGCAAAAAACCAAAGAAAACCTGCACACTAGGGGTACCAGTGGCAGGGATATGACAAGTTGTCAGACTCGTCAGTCGGATTATTAAGGTTTTCAACCTAAGGAGGCGGGACATGACAAGTCAACCAAGCCTTGTCAACCCGATGGTCAGACAACTTCACGGTTGTTAACCGAGTAGTTGGGGGTATCAACCCAAAGAAAAATGGGCATGACAAAACATATTATTTGTGATGCAATAAAAGAGGCCCTATCCGCATGGACTTAGGGCGAGCAAAGGGATTTTGTGCCCGCGAAGATCCAGGAAAAAGAAAGGGATAGGACCTCGATCGCCCGATCAAGGTTGACTTTGACTGCCTGGTCAATAGTCAAAAGTAGGATTTCGTGCCAGCGAAATCCCAGGAAAAGCAAAGGAAAGGATATGACCTCGATCACCCGGTTAAAGATGAACTTTGACCTCCTGGTCAAAAGTCAAACAGTAGGATTTCACACTCGCGAAAATCCAAGGAAAAGAATAAGACCTCGACCGCCCAGTCAAAGGTCAAACAGCAGGATTTCGCGTCCGCGAAAATCCAGGGAAAAGGAAAGGACATGACCTTCACCTCCCAGTCAATGGTCGTCTTTGACTGTACGGTCAAAAAGTCAAGCAAAAGGATTTTGTGTACGCAAAAATCCAAGGAAAAGGAAAGGACAGGACCTTGAAGTTGACCGCCCAACCCAGTCAAAAGTTAAGCAAAAGGATTTCACGCCTGCGAAAATCCAGGAAAAGCAAAGGATAGGACCTTGACCGTCCGGTCAAAGGTCGACTTTGACCGCTCAGTCAAAAGTCAAACAGTAGGATTTCACGTCCGCGAAAGTCTAAGGAAAAAGAAATGACCTCGACCGCCCGGTCAAAGGTTGACTCTGACCACCCAGTCAAAAGTCAAATAATAGGATTTCGCACCTGCGAAAGTCCAAGGAAAAAGAAATGACCTCGATCGCCCGATCAAAGGTTGACTCTAACCATCCAGTCAAAGCCAAGTAGTAGGATTTCGCACTTGCGAAAATCCAAGCAAAGGAAAGGACCTCGACCGCCCAGTCAAAAAATCAAACAAAAGGATTTCGTGCCCGCGAAAATCAGGAAAAAAGGACATGAATGCATAATCTCATCCGCCTAGAGTGAGAACCCGAAACGAAAAACGATAATCCCTAGATTGTCCCTCAGGAAGGAAATAGCCTTTAGTTACGCTCTAGAAGGGCAAAAGAGTAAATATGCTTGCTACTGGCTCCATGGCATGGAAACTTGTATCTTTGCTGAGATGCATGTGAAATATCCTCTGAAACAACCTTGCTGAGGTTTCAATCTCCTCTAGCCTTGTTTACGAGTTTTGCAAAAGGTTAGGACCTATTCATAATTTTCCAAAATTGAGGGACTCTATTCCAAATTAGCTTGATATGACAAATTTCTGGTGGCTATATTACTGTTGTGCTAGGATTTTCGAAATTTTGTTGGGTACTTGTAAATTTCTGCTCGTATAGGATTTCTCACACCCTTCAGGGGTTATTCTGCAAATTTCCTAATGCTAGGGGTTTTCTGCAAATTACCCCCTCTGGTGAACTTTTAAAGGATGAGTGTCTACTTTTCTTGACATTTTGCCTTTTGCCTTTCTGATGCAAGCTGTGGAGTGTTGGGGACCGAAACGCAAATTTCATGACCATTTTGCATTTTAGACCTTGAAAATTGAACTATTTGCACTACTGGTACATGATGGGGCCCACTGGATAACTGCCATAATTGCCAAATCATATACTGTATTTCATCTTGCTGCTTGATACTGCAAATAGGATTATGCTTCATGATTTCATTTCTTTGCTCCTTATTTTTACATTTCTTTATTCTTCCTTACTAACATAAGCAATTCATTTATTACTCTTTCTTATTACATCATTTCTCCTCACTCGTTATTTCTCCTTCTTCTTCCTTATTTCCTCCATTCTTCATTTCCCCACACAGGAGACGAAACCCATTCTCCCACTCTCCATTTCTCCTCCTCCTCTCCCCAACGGCCTCACCCTTCTCCTCTCCTCCGTGAGGCGCACGTGGGGCACTCTTGGTGGTGCGCCAGTGTGGTGCTCGGAGTTGGTGCGACGGCTTGGCACGGTGGCTAGGTGCGGCGGCTTGGCACAGCGGTGATGGATCGAACTCTCCGGGATTGGCTGGAGAGAGGTTCACCGATGGAGGTACTCTTCCTCCTATTGATCCCTCTTGTGCTTGCTTGCCCTCTTTTTGCTGTTTTTTTTTTTGCTCTTGATGGCCAACGGTGAGGTGGGGTTCCGACAAGGTGATGGGTGGCTTCGGCGATCTATGGTTGGTGCTCGGTGGTTCAAACCGTCGAGGGCTACTGTGGATTGTGGGGTGTGGCGCGCGTGGTGGTTACTCTAGCGGTGCGTTCTGGCGGGTGGTGGCCGTGGAGGTGGAATGGGTTGTGGTGAGGTGGCTTGGGTATTTTGGTAGGTGGCGGCCGTGGGGCTAAGGTAGTGAGGGTGATCGGCGGGTTTTGTGAAGTGGTGGGTAGTTGGGATGGCATAGGTGAAGTGGTGGCTAGTTGGCTATGGGGTGGCCGATGGTGGTTTGGTTGCTGGATGGCCGATGGTGGTGGTTTTCCTTATTAGTGATCCATGAATCAATGCTATTTTTGCTATTTTCTTTCCATGATTGAATCAATTCTTTTGTCAATTTCATCCTTGAATCAACCCATGTTTAAACCAAAATAATTATGGGATAAAAGTAATGCTCCATAGCAAACAGTGGTGAACAAGTCAATAGCAAAGTAGTGAATGCCTATGTTTTCATATAACAACAACAGTGATGAACCCCACTTTGTAACTCCAACAACAACAATGACAATAATGCTCACTAACAACAATAATCCTAACCCCACTTTGTAACTCCAACAACAACAATGACAATAATGCTCACTAACAATAATAATCCTAACTCCAATAATCCTAACCCCATTTTGCAATATTGGGCTATGCCTGCATTTTGTTTAATCTGCACTTTTGTAAAAAGAACTGTTGATGCCAAAATGTTGTAACGCATGCTAATGTACTTTGTTTGTGCATATCATGCTTTTTATTTTGCCATTTACTGCACATATTATGAATGTATCCAGTAGCAAATACTCGTAATGCCACACATTATCTCGAGACTCGAGCTTTGTTATGCCCGAATATGCTGCATTTTCTCTATTTTACTCTACTATTCAAATTCTGGCTTGACCTTTGCCTCCTTGCAGGATGACCCGATCCTTGAGGGGGAGAGCTCACAGCTTCCCCGGGACAGGCCTTTTAGTTCTCGCCCACGACGGCGGGGCAGCTCTTCGAGATCTTGGGCTTCTAGCAGTTCGACACCTGCTATCCCCGTCGAGGTAAGCTCATTTGGAATGACTTGTACCTGTAATATAAATTTGACACTTTAATTAACAACTGTACTTTTAGGAATCAGGCAACTTCATGGGGCGATTACTCTGTGGCGACCACATCTACGAGGGCCCAGACTTTGAGGTAACTATCTTCATTCTTCCTCTAGCATGTTTCGGCACTAATGCTTTTTTTTTAATCTTGTATCTTTTTTGCTGTTGTTGTTCCAAGTTGGGGATGCTAACTGGGTAATGTGGTGTCATTGGGCTCCTATACTTGACCATTTCCGCTGCCTGCTCAAGTTTCTACAGGATTTCTTGCTCCACTAGTCTCCTTTTGGTGGTTTGCTTCGCATCCCGGCCATCCACGAACATTATAACTTCTTCCGAGCCTTGGCAGAGAGATGGAGGTTTGAGACGCATACCTTCCACTTTTCGTTTGGAGAGCTGACAGTGTTGTTCGACCAGTGGGCCTTGCTGACGGGCCTTCTATTCGGTAATGAGCTGATTGTTGGTGAGATTACTCATGGGATGCATCTGCGCCCTGCGCACTTGGGTTGTGTTCGTCCAAAACCACCTCGGGGAAAGCACATGATCACAGTGGGTTTGCTTCAGGAGTGGGATCAGTTTTGGCCCAACCCGAAGCTGAGCAACGTCAAGGCAGATTTCGTTCTCCGGCACTTCTTGTTGGATTTGCTCGCCATGATCTTCTGCGACTCTTCTGCCTATTGCATTCATGCTGATTGGCTAGTATATCTGACCAACCTTGAGTACTTAGACCATTATGACTGGGTCGGGGCTAGCTACACTTGGCTGTTTTGCGGGTTGAACAACGTGGCTAGACTAGGTCATCGGTCTCATGTGGGGTTGTACCCCCTACACACTATAAGTACTAGCGAAAATTTATTTTCTTTTTTTTTCGCAAAATTTATTGATAATAGCTGATAACTAACTTTCCTTCTGCTTGCTTTTGCTAGTATTGGGCTATGGAGCATATTACATGGGGGCATTGCTTTGGTCGCCTCCGGGAAGAGCTTCTTCTCCTCCCTCGTCAGTGGGTTGAGCCTGACCACCGGGCTGTTGCGGGAGTTTATAGTTACGAGTCCTACTGATATTTGCTAGACTTGGTAGATCTTGAGGATTTAAGTTTTATTACATGAATTTTATTTTCTGCATAACAATATCTACTTGCATTGCTTATGATAGTCCTTTTTGCAAATAGGTACACCTACGCTCATTTTTGAGATACGACGGGTTTAACTGGGTACCTCTGAACTCTAGCCGTGTTTTGAGAGACAAGCAGATGAAGTTTTATTGCATGAAGAAGTCGGCCTACTTCCTCCCGGGGCTAGTGAGTCATCAGTTCCTCAATGAATTCTGCATCCTCACTCCTCCTACAGACATGGATCTCCTGGTCCCATCTGGTCCTGCTGTTAGGAGTTGGCATGCTGTAGCTGTGGCATCTTAAGATAGGCACATTCTTTGAGAAGTCAACTACACCGATTAATTAGCATGGTATAGGAGAGTTGGGAAGCCTATCTTTTTGAGGAGGCCGTGCGCGACAGTCAGCGCGGGATGTGGTACACCTCCAACTGGGCCAAGGTAAATCATTGTACTTTTTGCTTGAATAAATTCACTCCATATAGAAGGTTTAATCTGACACTTGCCTTACTCCCACAAGGCTTCGAGGAGCAGTTTGCCTCCTTCTACAAGGATATCAGGTGGAAATGGGTATGTCGCCTTTATTTTACTTGTAAAGGTCTTCTTGTTTAAACCATAAATTCACTAGACACATTTGCAAATTCGTGTAGGAGCTACGATGGTGGAACATCATACAAGTACTTTTTCTGATTGTCCTTTATTAGCATACTTCGACACTGTTGCAAATCTAACATTCTTTTAAGAATCTTTCAGCAGGACTACCGAGCTAACGAGGTGAATGCAGCCGATAGTGGGGAATTCACCTTGGAAGTGTCTGAGGAGGACCGTTTTGACACTGAGGTTTCACAGAGAGTCCTGAGTTCTTCTACCAGCTCTCAGTCTGCTGCTGCTGCCCTGTATTCGCATCGGATCACTCTATGAGGGGCCCGACTCTTAGCTAAGAGTTTCCAGGAGAGATCTTCCGACGAGGAGTAGTTGTTTTCTTGATTTCAGTTCAGTCTTGTCACTCCTTGTGTATGAATGATGCAACTTGTATTCTGAACCATTTAACTTGTACTTTAAATGTGCATGAAATGCAAATCTGTTTTTTGGATGCAACCCTCCTCTTGGGTATTGATATGTGTGTATAAAATGTATGTTTTCATGCAGGTTTTGAGGAATGGCGCAGATTTGGGCGATTTTGACATTTTAAGGGGGCTTTGTTTGCTGCCTGACCAGTGGTGTGCCAGCTATGTGTGCCTGGTTGGTGCACCACCATGGTGCTCCCTGTAAAAATGTGTAGACACCCCGATTTTGAGGTGACCCAGGAATGAGTGTCCCTATGTTGCTTTGGATGCAATCAGCCCTTAAACCGAGCCCCAAACCCATTAGCCAGAGCCCAAATCAAACATTTTGACCAGGGCTGGCGCACCAAGTTGGCGCACCAAGTTGGCGCACTAAGGTGGCGCACTAAACAGGCGCCCAGCCGTTTCCAGACCGTGGCTG